>SJYW01022304.1:309069-319866 GCA_006410735.1 Raphicerus campestris
AAATTTATTTTTGGCTCTGCTGGGTCTTTGTTGCTTTTGCACCATCTTTCTCTAGTTGTGGCAAGCAGAGACTCCTCTCTAGTTGCAGTGTGTGGCCTTCTCATTGCACGGGCTTCTTTTATTGCGGAGCATGGGTTCTAGGGAGCACAGGTTTCAGTAGCTGTGGATCACGGTCTCGAGAGCACAGGCTCAATAGTTGTGGTGCACAGGCATAGCTGCTCTGTGGCCTGTGGACTCTTCCTGGACCAGGGATTGAACCCACGTCTCCTGCGTGGGCAGGTGGGCTCCCATCTATTGTGCCACCAGGGAAGTCTGAGGACGTACTGTGTTAAGCTACTTCTATTACTATGTCAGGGGCTTTCCAGGTGGCTCAGCGGTAAAGAATCCACTGCCAGTGTGGAAGATGCATGAGATATGGGTTTGATTCCTGGGTTGGGAAGATCACCTGGAGTAGGAATGGCAACCTGCTCCAGTATTCTTGCCTGGAAAATGATATGGATGGAGAAAACTGGTGGGCTACAGTCCATGGGGTCACAAAGAGTCGGACACAACTGAGCATGCTTACATAAGTATGTTATACTGGCCTACTTATGCTATGATCAAAACTGCATTTAGTTGTTTTATACTCATTTTGACAAGAAAGAGTATTAAGAAATCCTCTTTCAGTTTTATTTCTCAGCAGCCTTTTTATGGTTTTAAGAAAGTCTTCTCTAAGATTCTGTTAGTGATCATCATATGTTCTAGCTTCAGGCTTTAATCAGAGTTCAACATGTCCAGGGCCTGATGGTAAATTTTACCAAACAGCAGCCTTTCCCACACTTACAAGAAAACTACATTTCTCTGTAGGACTGAGTTGGTTGTATTTCCTTTGAAAGTAAGATTTAGACTGTGAATTCTTAAGCAGACTTTAAGGGTAGAATACCGGCAGTTAGCTTATCAGGCGCTGAAGGGATGTCTAAGTTTTGTTGTACAGAGGCTGGGTTTTTGGTATAACGTGACTAACACAATATAAATGCTGCCCCAGCAGTTCCTTAGACCTCCCTTTTCAGTGAGCTAGGGAGCCAGATGCCCTCTGACAATTCGTGAGATTCAAATTTATTTCCCTAAAGCATAATACAGTGAGTTAGTAATTATGATTTCCAGAAACTTCTTGGGAAATATGAATAAGTAGTTGAAGCACATAAAGCATTGTGATAACCAGGTCACAAATTCCAGGGAAGTGGTTTAGGTGAGGGCCTCATCTGAGTTGCATCCGCAGGGTGTTTGATATGTGTTTCTGGGTGAAAAACCAGAATAGTGACATGCCCAGTGTAGGAAGTAGAAGAAATGACCTGGGACCTGTTCTGTGAAGGTTAAACAAGTCATGGATTAGTGTGGAGGTTGTCATGAGTTTGGTGCCATGGGTCATGAGCCTCATATAAACAGGACACCATGGAGGACTCTATGGAGAAAGGTGCCAGTGATAGTTTTGGGGAAGTCTATGCCTCTTCAAAAGGTCCACCAGAGTCGACTTAACAAAGGTAGCCTATCGCTATGGTCATGTCACCCTGATGGCTCGCTGTGTGAGAACTGTCTGAATACCCCAGTGCTGAGAGTGCTTGCACCCTCTTGCAGTAAACCAGGACACAATAATATTTAAAAGGAGCTGTTACTATGGAGTCTCTACCATGTGCCAGGAACTATGTGAAGAATCTAATATTGATTCCTCATGACTGCTGGCAAGGTAGACATTTTTTATCTCCTCTTGATAGATGAGGAAACTGAGGCTAAGAGGATGTGAGTAGTGTTTCTAGGGCTACTGTGTTACTTAGCAGTCTTGGAGATACTAGAAAACTACCCAGGTTAGTGTAAACAAAGGAGAGATGGCTTTGATGAGAATGCCAAGGTGTGTGGATCTCGGGGGCGGGATGTCATTGGGCCTCCAGAAGGACTGATCTGTGCTCTGGGCTTTGTTGAACGTGAGCAGCTTCTCTCTGCCCAGCTGCCTCCGCCTCTTTCCCCACCAGCTCCTGGTGAATCTCTGCAGTGCCATGTCCCGCTCTCTGGTCCTCTCAGTGTGGTAGGATGGCCCACAGCTCCCCACAGAGTGGGGGTCAGATCTCATCTCTTTCTTAGACTTTCCTGCTCCTTCTGCTTCTGGGTTCCCAGGGAAGCACCTTGGATTCAGTGGTGTCATAAACTGCCCTTTAGGAACAACTCTCCTTGAAAGGAACTTGGTTACTACTTTATGGCACCGTTTTCCTTGATAACAGCTTCTTCAGACTAGAGAAATATGATAAGGCAGATTGGCTATTTATATCCTGGATCCTGAGTTTTGCTTTGGGAGCTGGAAAGCACAGAGGTCCTGTGGGAAGGGCCGCAGGCAGTGGGCAGGGGCCTCAGTATCTAGTTGTGTAAGAGTCTAGGTGGGTCTCTCAACCTTGTTTCCTCATCTTTGTCTGTGGGTCAATAATATTCCATCCCCTTGCTCAGAGGGAGTGTAGTGAGTAAAGTGCATATTAACATAGACGTGAGACGGCAGAAACATTAAAATGCAGGGTGATTTTATAATAGTAAGTGGTTACTGTTGTTGAGATTGCTAATATTACAGCTACTTAAACTGTAGCAGAAGATATGGTTAACAATCAGAGGAATACTTGCTCTTAACATGTAATGGAGGAGACCACAGGACTCTTTTCCTGAGACTTGAGGAATAGGTGTTGGGTGATTCCATGGGTCATGAGTGGGTGCCCTTCAGCCTGGAGGGGTTTTGAAGGACCGCTCATCTTGAGACTGTTTTTGATGGTTCTCTGATCATCCTTGAGTCTCAACGCACTCATTCCCATCTCCATTGTGTTATATGAACCTTCTAACATTGAAGAGAAGGACCCAGTTAATCTTCCTGACAGGGATACACTGATGTTTACAGAGCATGTGCCATACACGTGACATTTTTCTAGTCATCTTATACCACGGTCTCTCTACTACTCTTGCCAGCAATCCTACAGAGCAGTTACTTTTATGCCCATTTCACAGATGATGAACATAAGCGTTTCAGTGAGCATCAGAATTACCTGGAGGGCCTGTTAAAACATTTCTGGGCTTGCCTCTGAGTTTCTGATCCAGTGAGTTTGAGCTAGGGTCTGGTAATCTGTATTTATAACAAGTTCCCAGGTGGTGCTATTTTGGGGACCACACTTGAGACCCACTACCTGATTTATTGGGCCATTTACTGGGGGTCACAATGCTTGTAATTTGAAGAGCTAGGACTCAAACTGGAGTCTGTAGGTTCTCAAGTCCATGCTTTTAATTTCCTGCCTTTGCTGCTTTTATTAAGCGCTTGGCCTGGTCTAACCTGATACAGGGTAATTTAATTTTGTTATTACTGATAGTGTGCCTCTTGGTTCTGCCTGTTGTTCTCTTCCCTCATAATAAGAAAACTTGTTCTCCAAAAAGGAAGTAAGGCTGGCTTCTTGTCCTCACTCTGATGATGGGAAGAGAGGTTCAAATTCTGGTCTCCAGGCCACAGAGGCCCAGGGTTTCCCCTCAGCCTTGCCTGTTCTCCATTTTGGCAGATGACTGCAGGCCCCACAGCTCTGGGCTTAGCAGACCCCTCACTCACCTGCTAGCGCCACCATGTGTGAGTCCAGGAGGCTCAAAATTGTGCTGAAATACATGAGAGGTGGTAGAAATGACAGTGAAGAAAGATTCTAAACACAGATTCCATTTTCACTTTTGTTAAATAATAATTTCTTTGTGTGCTTTGTTGCAGATCAAAGGCCTCCCTGAAGGTTTTGCCCATCCCAAAATAGGGTCCAATTACTCAGTGAGGACTGTGGAGAAGACATGGAAAGCTCTGCAGGACTTCAAGGAGGGCAATGCCATCTTTACCTTCCCTAACACTCCAGTGAAGTGCGCCGGGGCCCCACAGAAGATCATGTACTTATCAGAAGCCTACTTCAGGAAGGTATGCTTCCTTTCCAGGAATGGGCAAGGAGGGCAGAAGGGATATCATTTTTATCCATGTCAAAATACCATTTTTGTTTCTAAATTTAGTAGTTCAGTCGCTAAGTCGTGTCTAACTCTGCAACCCCATGGACTGCAGCACACCAGGCTTCCCTGTCCTCCACTGTCTTCTGGAGTTTGCTCAAATTCATATCCATTGAGTAGATGATGCTATCTGAGCATCTCTTCCTCTGCTGCCCACTTCTCCAAAGTATTGGAGCTTCAGCGTCAGCCTCAGTCCTTTCAGTGAATTTTCAGGGTTCATTTCCTTTAAGATTGACTGGTTTGATCTCCTTGCTGTCCAAGGGACTCTTAAGAGTCTTCTCCAGCACCCAATTGGAAAGCATCAATTTTTATTTCACATGTATAAAATTATGTAACTGAAAGTTTGTAAAATAGAAAAAAGATGTCATTCATAATCTAATTGCTTTGGTATAGCTACTGTTATCAATTTGATATGTACTTCGTTGTTTTCCCTATTTTTTAACATGGATATAATCATAATATCAGTTCAGTCACTCAGTCATGTCCAACTGTTTGCTACCCCATGGACTGCAGCATGCTGGTCCTCCCTGTCCATCACCAACTCCTGGAGCTAGCTCAAACTCATATCCATTGAGCCGGTGATGCCATCCAACCATCATATCCTCTGTCGTCCCCTTCTCCTCCTGTCTTCAATCTTTCCCAGCATCAGGATCTTTTCAAATGAGTCAGTTTTTCACATCATGGGGCCAAAGTAGTGGAGCTTCAGCTTTAGCATCAGTCCTTCCAGTGAATATTCAGGACTGATTTCCTTTAGTATTGACTGGTTTGATCTCCTTGCAGTCCAAGGGACTCTCAAGAGTCTTTCCCAACACTACAGTTCAAAAGCATCAATTCTTCGGCACTCAGCCTTCTTTATGGTCCACCTCTCATATCTACACATGACCACTGGAAAACCATGGCTTTGACTACAGGGACCTTTGTTGGCAAAGTAATGTCTCTGTTTTTTAATATGCTATCTTGGTTGGTCATAGGTTTTCTTCCAAGGAGCAAGCATCCTTTAATTTCATGACTGAAGTCACCTTCTGCAGTGATTTTGGAGCCCAAGAAAATAAATAGACTTTATTTATTTTGTTTCCATTGTTTCCCTATCTATTTGCAATGAAGTGATGAGGCCAGGTACCACGATCTTCGTTTGTTGAATGTTAAGTTTTAAGCCAGCTTTTTCACTCTCCTCTTTCACTTTCACTAAGAGGCTTTTCAGTTCCTCTTCACTTTTTGCCATAAGGATGGTGTCATCTGTGTATCTGAGGTTATTGATATTTCTCCCACCAATCTTGATTCCATCTTGTGCTTCATCCAGGCTGGCATTTCTCTTGATGTACTCTGCATATAAGTTAAATAAACAGGGTGACAATATACAGCCTTGACGTACTCCTTTTCCTGTTTGGAACCAGTCTGTTGTTCCAAGTCCAGTTCTAAGTGTTGCTTCCTGACCTGCATACAGATTTCTCAGGAGGCAGGTAACATGGTCAGGTATTCTCATCTCTTGAAGAAAGGCTTTGGCATAGTCAATAAAGCAGAAATAGATGTTTTTCTGGAACTCTCTTGTTTTTTCTATGATCCAGCGAATGTGGCGCACTTAGAACAGTACCTGGTCAACTCTAGAACCTCATTAAATGTTTACTGAGTGAATCAACAAATGAATACATGAATAAACAATTCAGGTCTATCTTCCCTTGGACCTGACTTTCATCTCTGGACCTCACTGAACAGGGTCCACCTCAACCCCTGAATCAAGTTGGACTGAGGTGCTGTGTCACTGATTGAAGATTAAAGGGGGAGGAAGCTGTGATCCACACCTCATCCCACCAGTGCATAGTGATGGAGAAAGCTGATGAGGTCTCTAGAGGGTTTTAAGTCTTGTCTAGGTTAAAAAAAAAGGGTGGTTGGAGTAATGCTTTGATGTTGACTGTTTCTATGTTTTTCTTTTTCTCAGACTGGAAAGCGACCCAAGGCCAATATCATTTTCAACACTTCTCTTGGAGCCATTTTTGGGGTCAAGAAGTATGCAGATGCCCTACAGAAGATTATCCAGGAGAGGGCTCTCACCGTTAACTACAAGCAAAATCTCATTGAAGTCCGACCTGATAAGCAAGAGGCTATTTTTGAGAATCTGGACAAACCTGGAGAAACCCAAGTGATTTCAGTGAGTGTGGAGGTGCAGCTGTCAGCTGAGCAGTGCCGTGGATGCAGGCGACACTGAGGGCCCCACTTCTTTGTCCATCGTTGTCCTGTGCTTGGGAGGCTGGTTACAGTGAGCATCGTAGGGTTGTGATGGGGAGAAGGTGGACCAAAATGGGGAAGAGGAAGAGATAAGAGGTTGTGTCCATGGGAGATGAGGAGGGTACATCTTCTGTTGCTATTTAGTCTCTCAGTCGTGTCTGACTCTTTGTGACACCATGCACTACGGTTCACCAGGCTTCTCTGTCCGTGAGATTTTCCCGACAAGAATACTGGAGTGGGTTGTCATTTCCTTCTGCAGTGGATCTTCCCGACCCAGGGATCGAATCCACATTTCCTACTTGGCAGGCAGATTCTTTACCACTGGGCCACCAGAGAATCTCTCATTTCCTGGTACCAAGTGAATTTTTATTCTGTTTTGTGTCTGTACTTTTGGCACTGAGTCATTTGAAGCAGCCAGAAACATTTCACAACTTTAGTTGCCTAGAGTTCAAGAAGGGCTTCTAAAATGCAGGATATAGTGATTGTCTCCATTTATGGTTTGTGAGGCCTCCTTGTGGGTAGTTCAGGAATGATGGATATCTTTTACCTGTGAAAGAGGATGTCTTTAAACATTTCATACCTGTGCATCAAAGGAAATGCTTACAAATCCTTGAAAGATCTGGCAGAGCCACATCCTACTTGGAGAGATCTAGTCTTTGTATGTGGGCTTGGCTTCTGTGCATCTGTTTCTTCTGTGAAGTGGGAATAGTACATTAAGAACAAGATACAGAGGCATCCAGAGAAGATGCAGAGAAGCATCACTTGTTTATATCATTTTGGCAAGAGCTGTTAGCTTGAGAAAACAGTACACAGTCACATTTTATTCATTAAGGCTTTTTAGAGGGATGAAGGATTCCATAAATGGAAATTTTGAAGTGAGCCAAAGTTTAATTTTCTAAACATCAGAACTTCACAGTTTAAGCTTTTTAGTGGGGGCGCTTTCTAAAATGTATTGCATACATTTTTCCATTCTTAAATGTTGTGTCAGTTCAGTCGCTCAGTTATGTCCGACTCTGTGACCCCATGAATCACAGCACTCCAGGCCTTCCTGCCCATCACAAACGCTCAAACTTCACTCAAACTCCTGTCCATCGAGTCGGTGATGTCATCTAGCCATCTTATCCTCTGTCGTCCCCTACTCCTCCTGCCCCCAATCCCTCCCAGCATCAGAGTCTTTTCCAATGAGTCAATTCTTTGCATAAAGTAGCTAAAGTATTGCAGTTTCAGCTTCAACATCAGTCCTTCCAATGAACACCCAGGACTGATCTTCTTTAGGATGGACTGGTTGGGTCTCCTTGCAGTCCAAGGGACCCCTCTCAAGAGTCTTCTCCAACACCACAGTTCAAAAGCATCAATTCTTTGGTGCTCAGCTTTCTTTATAGTCCAACTCTCATATCCATACATGACCACTGGAAAAACCATAGCCTTGACTAGATGGACCTTAGTCAGCAAAGTAATGTCTCTGCTTTTGAATATGCTATCTAGGTTGGNAAAGCAGGGGCCATGAGAGAAGTAGATTTGCAAGAGATTTAGTAGAGGAAATGTCTGTCAAGGCTAAAGGGAGAAGGCAAAGGAGGACTTTCAGACCATGATGTGAGAGGGACACCTGCGAGGAGAAAGGAGAGGAAGAGGGGGAGGAAGAATGGAGGGCTGGGAGAGAACCACCTCGGGCCTGGTGCACTTCTAAATCTGGCTTTGGCCAGACTCATGGGCAATTCTGGAGCCAAAGTTGCCAGTAGAGGACTTACGTGTCCTGTAGGAACAGGTCAGCATGAGCACCCCCTGTGTCAGTCACGGGTTGGGAGAACGTGGCCTCAGCACGAACACAGTCGAGGAGCAGAGGGGCAGCAGCCAGCCCCCAGTGCCCCCACAGCGCCAGCCCTAGGCCACATGTCTTCACAGCCTTCGCAGGCACTGCTTCAAATAATACTTTCCCTGGAAATAACTCTTGTTTTTATAAATCCAGACAGGCTCTGGTGAAATTATGCCAGCTCTCAGTTGAATTAGTCAAAGTAGGTAACAAGTAAACTGTCCCACCACCACAATCTTTTCCTCCCTACAGCTAGAACTTTTCATACCACCAATCAAGATCAAATTTTCTCATAGAATCTCAATCAGTGGGAGCTTTTATTTAAAAAATAGAAGTCTATTTTTTCATTTGAATGTTTCCAAATAATTAAGCTTGTCCTGAGCAGCCTACACGGGAGCTGCCCAGAGGGACTGAGAAGGGAGGCATTTAGTCACTGTCATCCAGCAGTAAATTCTTTATGGGTTGGGTTTTGAGTTTTTCACACTGCTCTTGGTCAATCCATGGCTGTGATTCTGGTCCAGAAGCCATCCAGGGAGAGCAAGGGCTGGGCCATCCTTAGCTCTTACCCAGATGGAACAATTTCCGCAGAAATGCTGGTCCTCCCCAGTAGCCCCTGTAAGAAATGACACAGAACAGTTCTTTGCATCGGAAAAAAAGGGAGTGGCTTCAGGCAGCAGGATATTTAAAGGGAAGCCAGGCTGCTCACAGACACTGTTTCTCAGGCTATAAAGCAAGACTGACAGCAAGGTAGAAAGAACCCAGGTCTAGGAGGGCGCAACTGACCTTAACACTGACTTGCTATGTGAACCTGGACATACTGACTCAATTCAGCAAACCTGTACAAAGCCTCTACTATGTGCAAACTGCAGTCCTCTCTGCCTTGAGCAGCTCGTAAATTAGGTACAGGCCCGGGTTTCCAAACCTATTGGCATTTTGGACCACATACTTCTCAATGGTAGGGGGCAGTCCTATTCAGCAGCATCCTTGGCCTCTGCTCACTAGATGCCCGTAGTATCCCCTCCAGCTGTGACAACAAAATATATCTCCAGATATTGTCACCTGTCTCCTGGGGAGCAGAAGCATCCCTAGCTGAAAAACACTGGTGTAAAGGTTTGGGAGAGTCAAATGAGTTGGGGTTTTTTTTTTTGCAACAAGGAAGAGGAATTAAGTTTGTCACTGTTTATTTATTGAATGCCTACAATGCACCTGTCTCTTTATGTAGTGTCTTAGTCATCCCATCCTGTGAGGAAGACAATGTTCCTTTCATTTTACAGATAAGACACTTAAACACAGAGAGTTTAAGCAACTTGTCCTACAACACATAGCTGGTAGGTGGCAGATGTGACTCAAACACAGGTCTCCAAAGCTTAGCTCTTAATTAGTATGTTTTCTTTTTCTTATGATAAAATACTTGACAGGTCCAAGTGATTCACTATGATTATGATGATGATGATGACTTATCCAGCAGCAAGAGAGTGCCAGAACATGAAAGACAGAATTGGTCACTGCCGGTTATAAAAAGAGGCTGTGTCCCCGGGGGTGAACGGTAGCCGTGCTAGGGTTCCTTCCCTCACCCAGGGCAGCCTCTTGCCTACCACGTCTGGCTGAGGTTTCAGAACCCTTCTCAGACTGCCATTACCAGTCTATGAGACATGACTTAGCAAGGTGGATCCCCTTCACCTGCTCAGGGTCATATCTCCTGAAGCTGGAAGGCCTGCTTGAAACAAATCTCCGGTACAGGCTGTCACAATCTGCTAACAGGTATGCCTCTCCCCCGGGTGATATACGTACCTCAGCATCAAATTCCAATACAGGAATGGCATCATGTCAGCCTTCATGAGGTACATGGAAAGTCTCTCTTTGCTCTGGTCAAAAGGGAAGGTTTCCAGGGGCTCAGCGTTGTAGTTAAACTCCGCGAGAATCACACGGTTGTATCCAGTCACCAGTGGACACGACGTGTAGCCATCATACTGTGATTGAGACAGAGTTGGAAAGTGGCTTTTTTTCATGTGCTGTCTAGATACCCTGGCTTTCCTGGTGACTCAGATGGTAAAGAATCTGCCTGACAATGCAGGAGATGCAGGTTCAATCCCTGGGTTGGGAAGATCCCCTGGAGACAGAAATGGCAACCCACTCCAATATTCTCGCCTGGGAAATCCCATGGGTGGAGGAGCCTGGCTGGCTACAGTCCATGGAGTCGCAAGGAATCGGACACGACTTAGCGACCAAACAACCACCACCTAGACATCTTAGAACTTGTTACTCTGAGCAGTGGTAATGTTTTCCTTTTTTGTATATTCTACTTTTTGTACAATGAAAATACAGAAATTATATAGCAAGGATATACTAAAGGCAAAAATGGAAGTGCCCATAATAGAGAAACTAAGAAATTAAGAAAGCAGCAAAATTGTGGGGAAAGTGTTCATGCAGAATGGAAGATGGTAAGTTGAGACAGGGATTCTTACAAGGCATACAAACCTTCTTCAGTGGTCTTTGATTCTTCATAATCAGAGAAATTGTTCTGTCAAGTATTCCTGACTGGGCAGCTATATAAGAAATGGAAAAGTCAGAAAATCACAAGTGTCTAGATTCTCCAGAAAAACTAACTTGCAAATAATTTTAATGTGAAGAAGTTAAGAAGGCTCCATATCCCATCCCTCTAGATTGTGACTAGAACACAACTCAACTCAGTGATGGGCTGTAGCTTCGCCAAAGACCAGACAGACTAACAGGAC
>SJYW01022304.1:326403-343393 GCA_006410735.1 Raphicerus campestris
AAAACAAGACCAGGAGCTGACTGTGGCTCAGATCATGAACTCCTTATTACCAAATTCAGACTGAAATTGAAGAAAGTAGGGAAAACCGCTAGACCATTCAGGTATGACCTAAATCAAATCCCTTATGATTATACAGTGGAAGTGAGAAATAGATTTCAGGGCCTAGATCTGATAGATAGAGTGCCTGATGAACTATGGAATTAGTATGAACTTACGTGGAAAATTCTGAAAGAGATGCGAATACCAGACGACCTGAGCTGCCTCTTGAGAAACCTATATGCAGGTCAGGAAGCAACAGTTAGAACTGGACATGGAACAACAGACTGGTTCCAAATAGGAAAAGGAGTACCTCAAGGCTGTATATTGTCACCCTGCTTATTTAACTTATATGCAGAGCACATCATGAGAAACGCTGGACTGGACGAAGCACAAGCTGGAATCAAGATTTCCAGGAGAAATATCAATCACCTCAGATACGCAGATGATACCACCCTTGGCAGAAAGTGAAGAGGAACTAAAGAGCCTCTTGAAAGTGAAAGAGGAGAGTGAAAAAGTTGGCCTAAAACTCAACATTCAGAAAACTAAGATCATGGCATCCAGTCCCATCACTTCATGGGAAATAGATGGGGGAAACAGTGGAAATGTGGCTGACTTTATTTTTCTAGGCTCCAAAATCACTGCAGATGCTGACTGCAGCCATAAAATTAAAAGATGCTTATTCTTTGGAAGAAAAGTTATGACCAACCTAGATAGCATATTAAAAAGCAGAGACATTTCTTTGCCAACAAAGGTCTGTCTAGTCAAAGCTATGGTTTTTCTAGGAGTCATGTATGGGTATGAGAGTTGGACTCTAAAGAAAGCTGCCAAAGAATTGATGCTTTTGAACTGTGGTGTTGGAGAAGACTCTTGAGACTCCCTTGGACTGCAAGGAAATCCAGCCAGTCTATCCTAAAGGAAATCAGTCCTGGGTGTTCATTGGAAGGACTGATGTTAAAGCTGAAACTCCAATACTTTGGCCACTTCATGCGAAGAACTGACTCATTTGAAAAAACTGATGCTGGGAAAAACTGAGGGCAGAAGGAGAAGGGGACAACAGAGGATGAGATGGTTGGATGGTGTCACCGACTCAATGGACATGGGTTTGGGTAGACTCTGGGAGTTGGTGATGGACAGGCAGGCCTGGCCTGCTGCTGTTCTTGGGGTTGCAAAGAATTGGACACAACTAAGCAACTGAACTGAACTGAACTGATGAACTTATAAATGCCTGTATTTCCCCCCACTGGTTTTGTCAACGAAAAAATATAGTCACAACCTAAAAGTAGAGTTACTTTATTTGGTCGGAATGTTTAGGACTCTGAGTCAGGCAGACAGCATCTCAATAGTTCTGAGAAAACTGCTCCAAGGAGGCAGGAGGGGAAGTCAGGCTATATACAAGTTTGCAACAAAGGGAGCAGGCAGCCTGAAGATCAAAGATCAGGTAGCAAGTTAAGGAATTCTGACTTCTGTGTATGGGAAGATGCAAGCCTCTGGGCTCACTGAATTCATTCCTTTCTTATGCACCTCAGCTATCTGGTCCAGTTCTGTTTCCTTGCTCACCTTGCTTCTTCATTCCCTTAGCTCCTCAGCAGTCACCGTGGTGGGTGGCCGCATCCTCTGGATTGCAGTTTTGGGAGCCCTCATTCATATTTGGAGGCCAGAAATTGCTGATGGCTGTGACATGTCTTGTTTATTGCTGTGTCAGGAGATACATTAATTTCAATTTATAATTCATTCTGTCCTTAAGTATTTTGGTGCTCAAGTTGTCGCAGATGGGGTCAACAGGAACCCTTTCAGAATGGCCCTTAATGTCCTTGTGATGTGTCCCCATTACATTTTTGAGCACTTCCTTGCTTTCTGGTGTCCCAGGATGTCCCAGGCTTGTCTCCTTGCCCCAGCTCACAGTCATCATTTTGAGTAGCTCTTATATAGTTATGCATCGAGGGCCTACTGGGTTGTTTAGGGCTAATTATCCTCTTATGAAAGGATCTCTGTCTACTCTGCTATTTGATTTTGTGCGCATCCTCTTTGTAGTTTTCTTCCTTCTTAGCTGTCGGGCAGTTGTGACTGGGAGATCCTTCTAGCTCCAGCATTTTAAAACTGCTACTTCTAATCTTTTTATTGGCTGGAAAATGAGATGGCCAAACTCACTAAATTCTATGTAAAGTAAAAGCAGATGGGTGATGTGTGAGGGCCCACAGCATATTTTTATGAGCAAAGTGTATGAGCTTGAGTGCACGAACTTAATTTTGTTATTAGGTCTTTTTCACTCTGGTTCTCTGCTGTGCCGTGGCTAGTTGAGGCTTGCAGATAGGGACTTGGATAAATAAATGGTTATTGTTCTTCTGAAAGGTTTATAAAGAAAGAAGATTATTTGTGTCCCTTTTGAAGTATAGGCTTTTAGATTAGATTTTCTCTTCAGACCTAATTCTACTCTTTAAAATATGAATTTCAAAAAAATCTACCAAAAGGCTTTAGAGCAGTGACTCTCAGCTATGGCTGCACATTTCAATCACCCAGAGGACTTTCAAAACCTGCTGATGCCTGAGTCTAAGTCCCAGAGATTTTGATTAATTGGTCTGGGGTCTGGATTGAGGATTGGGAGTTTCCAAAGTTCCCCTAATGATTCTCATGTGTAACCAGGACTGAGAAACACTACCATAAAGAATTAAATGTACCCGAAGCCTCTGGTCTCTGATCCTTCATAGAGAGCCTGTGAACTGGCCCAAGTCTCCAATTTTTAGAAATCTGAACTAAAATATCCCGGCATCCCAGAACTGGAAGAGATTTTGGAGATTATCCAGTACAGTGCATTTCCTTATAGAAAAGGAAAGGAAAGGTGAAGTGACTAAGTAATACCATTTCATTTTTCATTATAAATGAACCTATTCCTTCAAGCCAGAGTTTCTAATACTGTCATCTACAGGTTTCATGTTTCAGAATCATTGGGGTGCAAGTTGTTAAAGTACCCATTCCCGTTCTTCTCCCAGACCTCTAATGGATTGGGATCTTGGGGGTGGTAGGGCCCAGGAACCTGAATTTTCTACAGATCTTTATAAACATAAAAGTTTGAACACCACTACTCTGAATAGGTTATTTATGTTAATGAAGGAGAACCATGTTATTCACTAGATTCAGTTTATGGAAATAATTGATAAAAAACAAGCTATAACTGAATGCCAATGTTAATTTCCAACAAATCTATAAAATGACCCTAGTAGTTCTTTTGCTCAAGTAAAATGTCATCCTTTTATGATGATTATGTGGAAATATTTAACCTCCCTTCTAGAAAAGGTGTATGAAATTCATGTGTATTTGTGAAATGTAAGCACGTATTAACTCTAATAGATAGAGATGATGCTAGTAAGATTTGGCCCTCTGTTCTGGTTAACTTCAGACATACAGACATGGCCTTAATAATTTGGTGGATGATGGTGGTTGACTATTCCATCTGCTGTCCTGCAGACACGTGCTCAGTTTGCATGAAATTAACAGACACAGCCTCAGGGACCCAGGCCTCTAGAGAGCCAGCTAGAGTACTTCGCAAAGCACTGCACATTTGCTCCACGTCTTCCACCTTAAGGTTGACTAAGCTCATAACTGAGAGTGGGGATAAATACAAGTCACATCCCTAACTCCCTCTGCCATCATGACTGCCAGGCCCTGGTGAAGATGCAGAACTTGTTATGATAATCAGGGGCTGTTGACTATCAGAAGGTTAGGATTGTCCTAAGACGCTAATGTTTTCACTGTAATGAAATGTTTTGTGAACACTTAATCAATTTGAAATCGCTAGATGGAGTTGGTAAAAGAAATAGAATAAACGAGAAAATATTATGGAAACAACCAAAAAAGCATATCACATCAACAAAAGAGTTACATGAACCATCAAAACTGATCAGGTTGGGTCAGTGCCTAATTGCCAAGGGTAGCCTTCCTCGATAAAGGTTTTTTGGGGAAAAAAAAATCCATCCTGCCTCCTACACAGTTCAGTAAACCCAATACTGAATTAGACCCCTCCTAAGAAGGAGGGTGCTAGCCAATATTCTTGCTGCCTTTCTTTCACCTTAAATTGGTGTTTTGCGAGTTTACTCATATTTGAGAATGGTGCTCACTTATCAGCTCCTGACACGGGTTTTTACAAGTTTTAGGCACTCTGAGAACCTCTTTGCGGAGTAAACCTGGTGCAACCAGACTTTACAAGTCATCAGCCGAGGATCAGGAAGACACCAACTGAGATACATCACCCGCTTCATTTCAGTAATAAGTAGAAGCATCAGTGAGTTCTTTCAAAATGTTAGTGAAGTTCACTCCAGTTTTTCAGATTCTCCCATGCCAGCTGCCAAAGGAATCCCGTGAACTCTGTACAGGGAGACCACGTCAGTTATCTTATCACTGCCTTGCATGGGAGCATGGATGATCTTGGCAAGCGTGTGGATCAGTACGAGCACTAACTGTACAGTGCTCTGTGCAGCCATAGTCCATGTGTGTGTCAGGGAGTCGGGGCCAGAGCTTGTGGGGCTATGGAAATAATGGAACAAACACACGTTTGGATGCTCTCTGTTTTTGCAGTATGAAATGCTTCACGTTACACCACCCATGGGCCCACCAGATGTCCTCAAGACGAGTCCTGTGGCTGATGCTGCCGGCTGGGTGGACGTGGACAAAGACACTCTGCAGCACAAGCGGTACCCAAATGTGTTTGGGATCGGGGACTGTACCAACCTGCCGACGTCAAAGACCGCTGCCGCCGTAGGTAAGGCCCTGAGCTATGGTCCCTCCTCACTCAAAGCAGGGGTGCCTTCTGCTAAGGCACTGCCATAACCAAAAGAGAAGTTGGGCACCAGCGGCATTTCATTATATGCTAATTATATTAATGAAGAAACTTTTGTGCCTAAAAGCGCCTTTGCCCTCCCCAAAACAGAAGTGTTGTCAGTGAACCTAGTGTCGTGTAATGAACCTAGTTGTCAAAGAACCTAATCTTGTGTAAAGAAGAAAGTATCTGTTGAATGCTTTGCACCAGAGTAGCATGACCTCATCTGCCTTTTCTGGTTTTCAGGGGAGAGGGACGTTGGAGAGAGAGGTACCACTTTTCCAGCTCTCTAGAATTCTGTTAACTTTTCATGCTACTGTGCTCACATCCCTGGTCTTCTTTGGAACATCCCTGATGCTGGGCAGGTTGGCTGTTTTTCTTCTGCCTGAAACACCGTAAAACTAGGGAAGCATTTGTTTCCCCAGAAAACACATGCAAGTCAATGAAAGCTTGCAGAGCAGAAAATTGCTGTGTTAAGACAGATACAGTGGAGAGTGCCCTGATTGGTACACGATTAAGGCCTCAGCCTGGGCAACTAAATTCTTCACGTCGATGTTCCGCTCTAGCAGTGATGGAGAGAATTGCCTTTGGGATTCTGTTTTCTGTAGACAGGAACTGTCTTTTTTAGATGCTATAAAACATGAACCTCCCTGCCGGTGGGTATGGGAGCGTTTCGTGTGAATTACATACCCGCAGAACATGTGTTACTTTTCTTGACTACGTCAACCTAAGAAAGGCTTTCTAGGAAATCCACTGAATGTCCTTCTTATTATTTATAGCCATTTCCCCCAAACTTTTCATTTCAAAAATCTCAAACCTATGAAAACTTTGAAAGTACAATGAATACCCATGTGCCCTTCAGGTATTAACCAATTATTCATATTTTGTGACCAATATGATATAATAATTAACCAATAAATGAATATTTTGTCTGATCACTCTACATACCTTTTTAAAAGTCATCTGAAAGTAAATTTTGACATCATGATATTTCACCCTCAAATACTTCAACTTCTGTCTCCTAAGAAAAAGAACTTTCTCCTTTATACCCACAAGATCATTTTCATTTCTAAGAGACTGAACATCACATTATAAGATCATCAATACAACCCATTGTGAATTTCTTCGGTTTTTCTAAAAATGTCCTTTTTAGCTTTCCCTATCCACTCTTCCCCCCACCATCCCCAGTTGCCTTTAAATCTGTGAGCCAGTCAAGGGCCAGCTCCATGCTGATTGTCATGTCGGTTGGTTTTCTTTAATCTAGAACAAGCCTCTGACATTTGCTTTTTCACTTTCACGACATGGACATTTTTGGGGCGTGCTGGTTGGGTATTATGTGAAAATGCCGCAGTTTAGAATTGTCTGGTGGTTCCCTGCGATCAGATGCGGGCTGTATGCTTGGGCCTCCCTCGGAGCCACCTCAGGAACCCGTCCTGTTAGTCTGTCTGGTCTTTGGCGAAGCTACAGCCCATCACTGAGTTGAGTTGTGTTCTAGTCACAATCTAGAGGGATGGGATATGGAGCCTTCTTAACTTCTTCACATTAAAATTATTTGCAAGTTAGTTTTTCTGGAGAATCTAGACACTTGTGATTTTCTGACTTTTCCATTTCTTATATAGCTGCCCAGTCAGGAATACTTGACAGAACAATTTCTCTGATTATGAAGAATCAAAGACCACTGAAGAAGGTTTGTATGCCTTGTAAGAATCCCTGTCTCAACTTACCATCTTCCATTCTGCATGAACACTTTCCCCACAATTTTGCTGCTTTCTTAATTTAACTTAATTTCTTAGTTTCTCTATTATGGGCACTTCCATTTTTGCCTTTAGTATATCCTTGCTATATAATTTCTGTATTTTCATTGTACAAAAAGTAGAANGAACTGAACTGAAGTCTCTCGTTTCCTGAAGTTCCTGGATGGCTTTAGAAGCTCTGCTCAGGCATTTGTTCATTAATTTAGCAAGGATTTACTGAGCTCCTATGAGCTGCCAAACACTGCCTTGGCCCTGGAGATGCAGTGTGATCCAGACAGATAAGGGCCCTGCTACAGCCTTGTTGTTCCCATGATAGTCTCCTCTCCTTTCCCTGGGATGCTGGGAAGCTTGCTGAAAAAGGCCTTGGTTTGATTAGGAAAGTAGATTTTCTTCAGTAGCACATGTTTCTGAGGAGGAAAGGGCATACCATCCTCGCAACAGATGTCTCATCTGGCAATAGAAATGGGACATGTTTTCTGGATGGCCACACTCTGGCTTGTCTGGGGTTTTCCTGTTTAGCATCTAGTATTCTGGCATAGTTTTAATAGCACCGCTCCTCGCCCCAGTTTTCACTTTCCAAATGTCCTGTTTGGACAATAGATGTTATTGACCACTGTAGTGATTGCACTCAACCCTCACCCGGGTTCTAGAATGAGAGAGCAATGCTACAGCAGGTGGTGCTGTTTCTCAGTCTGTGCTGCTGGAGAATAGGCAGAGGTGGGGGTTTTCTGTCCTGCTCTGAGTCCCTGGGCCTTTACAGTGCTCCTTGTCTGAGCCGGCTGCAGCCTGGCTCCTGGTGGGCTGCCGAGAGCTGGGGGCTGTTCACCCAAGATGATCTTTCTCTGCAAGGTCCATGCAGTCCTGGGAGTAACGTCCCTAAATGTGGACACAAATGCATTTTCAAAGAGTGAAGCTGTGTTTCTGGGAATGGCTGAGCCTCCTGGGCGAGTCACTTTGAAATTCCTCACAGGGTGAGCTGTCATCTCCTGTGTCTGTTTATGATTGTGTATTCTGAATAAACCTCCAAGCATCAGGAAGTTGCTTCAGTTCACATTACGCTGGGCAGAATCGACTGCCAAGGCTGGAGGAGCAGTAACCACTGCTGACCAGTACATTGTTCTCTAGCTTTCACTCCTTCGATATGGGAAAGATCAGAAATGTGTTGAATTCCAGAAAAGTTTGACTTCTGAAACCATATCTTTTTAACCTCAAATGTGGGCTTGCTCAAGGGAGAGGCCCTGCTCTGGGACTGCCTTCAGTTTTTGCAGTCAGCAGCAGTAGATGGGGAGGGGTAAGACCAGGGTAGCTGGCGGTTTCTCCAAAGATGGTGCCTGGGGTGGATGAGGTTGCAGGTCCCATCCTGCTGATGTGTCCAGAGTCCAGAAGTGACACAGGGCTGGGGCAGCTGGCTTGGGAAATCCCTTCTTGGGTCCACCCCCCCCCCCACCACTGCGACCACCATTTGTCCCAGAGCTTCTTCCCTTTCAATTTCTGCCCTGGCGTCAGGCCCTGGGTGAACTGAGGGTACAGTGAAAACAGACCTGGGTGGCAGCTTAGGGACCACTGAGCTCCAGGGAGGGAAGTGAGACTGAAGTCAACAGGGGGAACACAGGGTTTCAGATTTAGTAGATTCTTTTATTTTGGTATGAAACCTCTTATTTCTAAATTTTGTAGACAAATTCAGAGAATGGCGATCAATAAAAGGAATAGAAATCACTTCAAATCCATGACCCAGTTGTAACAACTAATAGCATCTTGGTATCTTTTTCTCTAATGTCCTAATGATTGCTGTTAAAGTTCCTGAAAACAAGTAGGATCATACTGTAAGTACCGCTTTGTGACCTGTGTTTTACACTTAATATGTGTTGAAGGCCCAGTGGTTGGTTGTAGGGAGGAGAGATTGGTGAGTAAGTTACTCAGGGTGTACAGATCATTTATCCTGGCTGAGAAAACTGCGAATTAATTAATGTAGCAAATATATGTAAATGTGTAATTCTCCAACAATCCTGAAGGTAGAATTATCAAAGACATGGAATATTGTTCTTTTGAGGAAGGTGGCTTTGTAATGTAACATTTAAGAGTGGGTCCTCTGATTGTTTGCATGCACAGGATAACTTTAGTCTGATTTTAAAGCAAAGTCCCCCTTTATGCCCTAAGACCACAGATGAAGCTTTCATTTCAGATAAGCTCATTGTGATCATTTCATGGAGGGAAGGATCAAGAGCAATGGTTTGGATGAGATAAGGCTTTCTGAAAAGATGAGTGAAAACCAGGTCTCTGGTTTGGTTCACGGAGATTGCTTGTCTTTATGCTGGAGAAAGTCAAGGTCAGTACTTTGCAAGAAGCAGGTAGAAAGGTCACAAGATACAGCTGAGAAAGATGGATGCTGACATATGGAACAGTTTTCTCTCCCAATATTGATTTTTGAAAAATAGCTTTCCTGGAGGAGTGCATGCTATGAACAACCCGAAATAAAGTTAAAATTTTCCATGTTTGCATGTAGTAAAACTATTGTAATTGCATCCCTCAGGTACCATTTGGGGCCATGCCCAGGCCCACAGAAGTGCAGACAGGCAGGAACCCTGGTGCTGTTCTGTCACAAACTGGGTTCGGATCTCTCGAGGCACAGATGGACAGAACACAGGATTTGGAGCCATAGACCAGGATTTGGGTCTTGGCTTTCCCACTGACTGCTGATAGCATCCCTCTTGCATGTTTTAATCACCACTTTGTCACCTGTAGAGTGGGTTAATGATCCCTACTTCACAGAGCTAATGCAAGCATTAAATGAATTGAGGTAGAGCTTTTAGCAATTTGGCACATAGACTGTAGCTATTATTGTTGTCATTGACTCTAGTAGTTGAATGAAGCACTCAGAAATACAGCCTCCCCTTAGACTAGAAATTCTTCCCTGTCTGGGAGAAATGGGGTCATGACAGCTCTCCAACATCCTTATTCTAGCAAGAAAGATGGATTCTGTCACTTGTTACCACCACAACTCTGTGCCTCATTTTGACAGACTTTCAGAGTTGGGAAATTGTCAGCATTATAGATTAGCCCATGAGGGGTAGTGGGTAAGCATACATGTTTTGGATCCAAGACTGGATTTGAATCCCAGATCTGCCTCCCATTGGCTGTGTGACCCAGGGAAACCCTTTGGGCCCCTGGTAGGTTCAGATCACAGAAGGACCTGTTTTGAGTCTCTTAATATCAGTCAACTCATCTCTCCAGGGTATATAAATACATATGATATATACTATTTGTTATAGGGCTTCACTGACTGCAAGAATTCATTATTAGCTACTTCCATAATTATTTGGGGGGCATCTAATATGCTGAAGGCCCCTGGGTATTCAGAAATCCAAGTCCTTATCCTCTGTGAGCTCTGTTTGATTCTTTCCATGAAGCGTCAAGCTAGAGGTCCCATCTGTATGTGGTCATAGCATTCAAACTGTGCTGTCTTACACCAGGATTTCAAGGAAAATACCGAGAAGAAGGTGAAGTTTGAGTTGAGGCCCTATATTAACCAGGTCTCATTTGCTTCCAAGTGACACAAATCGAAGCCAAATAAGCCTAAAAGAAAAAGGGGGAACTTACTGGCTCGTGTAACTGGGAAACTCATGTGTAGACTTCAGGCTTGACTAGATCTAGGCATCACAAGGTAATCAAGGTGCTCTCTTTTCGTCTCAATTCTCTTCCCCTCCGAGTCACTCTCTGTGACCGATATGCTTTCTCACTGTGGCCAGGGAGGAGGGCTACATGCATGTCCTCCTGGCTTGGCCTCCCTAGTGGAACAAAGAACAGGGCTTTCCAAATGTCAACAGCCCAGTTCTGGGGGCGGATTATGATTGTGTGCTTAGTCACTCAGTCGTGTCCGACTCTTTGCGACCCTTTGGNAAGGAATGATGCTAAAGCTGAAACTCCAGTACTTTGGCCACCTCATGTGAAGAGTTGACTCATGGAAAAGACTGTGATGCTGGGAGGGATTGGGGGCAGGAGGAGAAGGGGATGACAGAGGGTGAGATGGCTGGATGGCATCATTGCTCGATGGATGTGAGTTTGAGTGAACTCTGGGAGTTGGTGATGGACAGGGAGGCCTGGTGTGCTGCGATTCATGGGGTTGCAAAGAGTCGGACACGACTGAGTGACTGAACTGAACTGAACTGAACTGAAGTCTCTCGTTTCCTGAAGTTCCTGGATGGCTTTAGAAGCTCTGCTCAGGCATTTGTTCATTAATTTAGCAAGGATTTACTGAGCTCCTATGAGCTGCCAAACACTGCCTTGGCCCTGGAGATGCAGTGTGATCCAGACAGATAAGGGCCCTGCTACAGCCTTGTTGTTCCCATGATAGTCTCCTCTCCTTTCCCTGGGATGCTGGGAAGCTTGCTGAAAAAGGCCTTGGTTTGATTAGGAAAGTAGATTTTCTTCAGTAGCACATGTTTCTGAGGAGGAAAGGGCATACCATCCTCGCAACAGACGTCTCATCTGGCAATAGAAATGGGACATGTTTTCTGGATGGCCACACTCTGGCTTGTCTGGGGTTTTCCTGTTTAGCATCTAGTATTCTGGCATAGTTTTAATAGCACCGCTCCTCGCCCCAGTTTTCACTTTCCAAATGTCCCGTTTGGACAATAGATGTTATTGACCACTGTAGTGATTGCACTCAACCCTCACCCGGGTTCTAGAATGAGAGAGCAATGCTACAGCAGGTGGTGCTGTTTCTCAGTCTGTGCTGCTGGAGAATAGGCAGAGGTGGGGGTTTTCTGTCCTGCTCTGAGTCCCTGGGCCTTTACAGTGCTCCTTGTCTGAGCCGGCTGCAGCCTGGCTCCTGGTGGGCTGCTGAGAGCTGGGGGCTGTTCACCCAAGATGATCTTTCTCTGCAAGGTCCACGCAGTCCTGGGAGTAACGTCCCTAAATGTGGACACAAATGCATTTTCAAAGAGTGAAGCTGTGTTTCTGGGAATGGCTGAGCCTCCTGGGCGAGTCACTTTGAAATTCCTCACAGGGTGAGCTGGCATCTCCTGTGTCTGTTTATGATTGTGTATTCTGAATAAACCTCCAAGCATCAGGAAGTTGCTTCAGTTCACATTACTCTGGGCAGAATCGACTGCCAAGGCTGGGGGAGCAGTAACCACTGCTGACCAGTACATTGTTCTCTAGCTTTCACTCCTTCGATATGGGAAAGATCAGAAATGTGCTGAATTCCAGAAAAGTTTGACTTCTGAAACCATATCTTTTTAACCTCAAATGTGGGCTTGCTCAAGGGAGAGGCCCTGCTCTGGGACTGCCTTCAGTTTTTGCAGTCAGCAGCAGTAGATGGGGAGGGGTAAGACCAGGGTAGCTGGCGGTTTCTCCAAAGATGGTGCCTGGGGTGGATGAGGTTGCAGGTCCCATCCTGCTGATGTGTCCAGAGTCCAGAAGTGACACAGGGCTGGGGCAGCTGGCTTGGGAAATCCCTTCTTGGGTCCCCCCCCCCCCCCACCACTGCGACCACCATTTGTCCCAGAGCTTCTTCCCTTTCAATTTCTGCCCTGGCGTCAGGCCCTGGGTGAACTGAGGGTACAGTGAAAACAGACCTGGGTGGCAGCTTAGGGACCACTGAGCTCCAGGGAGGGAAGTGAGACTGAAGTCAACAGGGGGAACACAGGGTTTCAGATTTAGTAGATTCTTTTATTTTGGTATGAAACCTCTTATTTCTAAATTTTGTAGACAAATTCAGAGAATGGCGATCAATAAAAGGAATAGAAATCACTTCAAATCCATGACCCAGTTGTAACAACTAATAGCATCTTGGTATCTTTTTCTCTAATGTCCTAATGATTGCTGTTAAAGTTCCTGAAAACAAGTAGGATCATACTGTAAGTACCGCTTTGTGACCTGTGTTTTACACTTAATATGTGTTGAAGGCCCAGTGGTTGGTTGTAGGGAGGAGAGATTGGTAAGTTACTCAGGGTGTATAGATCATTTATCCTGGCTGAGAAAACTGCGAATTAATTAATGTAGCAAATATATGTAAATGTGTAATTCTCCAACAATCCTGAAGGTAGAATTATCAAAGACATGGAATATTGTTCTTTTGAGGAAGGTGGCTTTGTAATGTAACATTTAAGAGTGGGTCCTCTGATTGTTTGCATGCACAGGATAACTTTAGTCTGATTTTAAAGCAAAGTCCCCCTTTATGCCCTAAGACCACAGATGAAGCTTTCATTTCAGATAAGCTCATTGTGATCATTTCATGGAGGGAAGGATCAAGAGCAATGGTTTGGATGAGATAAGGCTTTCTGAAAAGATGAGTGAAAACCAGGTCTCTGGTTTGGTTCACGGAGATTGCTTGTCTTTATGCTGGAGAAAGTCAAGGTCAGTACTTTGCAAGAAGCAGGTAGAAAGGTCACAAGATACAGCTGAGAAAGATGGATGCTGACATATGGAACAGTTTTCTCTCCCAATATTGATTTTTGAAAAATAGCTTTCCTGGAGGAGTGCATGTTATGAACAACCCGAAATGAAGTTAAAATTTTCCATGTTTGCATGTAGTAAAACTATTGTAATTGCATCCCTCAGGTACCATTTGGGGCCATGCCCAGGCCCACAGAAGTGCAGACAGGCAGGAACCCTGGTGCTGTTCTGTCACAAACTGGGTTCGGATCTCTCGAGGCACAGATGGACAGAACACAGGATTTGGAGCCATAGACCAGGATTTGGGTCTTGGCTTTCCCACTGACTGCTGATAGCATCCCTCTTGCATGTTTTAATCACCACTTTGTCACCTGTAGAGTGGGTTAATGATCCCTACTTCACAGAGCTAATGCAAGCATTAAATGAATTGAGGTAGAGCTTTTAGCAATTTGGCACATAGACTGTAGCTATTATTGTTGTCATTGACTCTAGTAGTTGAATGAAGCACTCAGAAATACAGCCTCCCCTTAGACTAGAAATTCTTCCCTGTCTGGGAGAAATGGGGTCATGACAGCTCTCCAACATCCTTATTCTAGCAAGAAAGATGGATTCTGTCACTTGTTACCACCACAACTCTGTGCCTCATTTTGACAGACTTTCAGAGTTGGGAAATTGTCAGCATTATAGATTAGCCCATGAGGGGTAGTGGGTAAGCATACATGTTTTGGATCCAAGACTGGATTTGAATCCCAGATCTGCCTCCCATTGGCTGTGTGACCCAGGGAAACCCTTTGGGCCCCTGGTAGGTTCAGATCACAGAAGGACCTGTTTTGAGTCTCTTAATATCAGTCAACTCATCTCTCCAGGGTATATAAATACATATGATATATACTATTTGTTATAGGGCTTCACTGACTGCAAGAATTCATTATTAGCTACTTCCACAATTATTTGGGGGGCATCTAATATGCTGAAGGCCCCTGGGTATTCAGAAATCCAAGTCCTTATCCTCTGTGAGCTCTGTTTGATTCTTTCCATGAAGCGTCAAGCTAGAGGTCCCATCTGTATGTGGTCATAGCATTCAAACTGTGCTGTCTTACACCAGGATTTCAAGGAAAATACCGAGAAGAAGGTGAAGTTTGAGTTGAGGCCCTGTATTAACCAGGTCTCATTTGCTTCCAAGTGACACAAATCGAAGCCAAATAAGCCTAAAAGAAAAAGGGGGAACTTACTGGCTCGTGTAACTGGGAAACTCATGTGTAGACTTCAGGCTTGACTAGATCTAGGCATCACAAGGTAATCAAGGTGCTCTCTTTTCGTCTCAATTCTCTTCCCCTCCGAGTCACTCTCTGTGACCGATATGCTTTCTCACTGTGGCCAGGGAGGAGGGCTACATGCATGTCCTCCTGGCTTGGCCTCCCTAGTGGAACAAAGAACAGGGCTTTCCAAATGTCAACAGCCCAGTTCTGGGGGCGGATTATGATTGTGTGCTTAGTCACTCAGTCGTGTCCGACTCTTTGCGACCCTTTGGACTGTAGTCTGCCAGGCTCTTCTGTCCGTGGGATTTTTCAGGCAAGAATACTGAGGTGGGTTGCCATTTCCCCCTCCAGGGGATCTTGCTCACCTAGGGATTGATCCTGGGGCTCCTGCATTGCATTCTTTACCCACTGAGTCATTGGCTGCTGCTGCTGCTGCTGCTAAGTCGCTTCAGTCGTGTCCGACTCTGTGCGACCCCATAGACGGCAGCCCACCAGGCTCCCCCGTCCCTGGGATTCTCCAGGCAAGAATACTGGAGTGGGTTGCCATTTCCTTCTCCAGTCATTGGGGAAGCCCATAATTATGATTAGCACTCAATAAACAAGCGTTTCCCCTATCTGAATGAGTGCTCTTTTGTGCAGTGCTGTATTAGCAGTACCTAGAACACTATGACCCAGAACAGCACATACTAAATTCTCAGTAAATATTTGTTAACTGAATGAACCAACTAAATTTTGGCTGTGTGCCTTCTTCATATGTAGGGAAGTGGGGTTTGCTACTTAAAGAAGGAGTCTGATGGACAAATGTTCTGAGTACCCTAGACCATGATCACCTCTAAGGTCCTGAGGCATGAGGAAGACTTGGCCAGGAGCAGAGGAGTAGAAACTTCCAGGCATGAGGAACAGTACGGGGCTGTGGGTGGGGGGCTGTGGGAATATGGGTAATTTGGTTTGGGTAGGAAGAATATTGGACAGCAGGAAGAAGACAGGGTAGAAAATGGGATTCTGGGGTACCTTGGGTTGGGCTCTCTGATGTTGCCATTTGCATTCTGCATCCCACTTTCTGCCCTGGGAGGCTGCCCAGTGCAGGCAGTGTGAATGATCGTCCCTGCTGTCTGGTTTCTGGCTGGGTTTGACCACTGAGAGGTGAGTAAGGAGTAAGGTTGGGGCACTCACTCCTCTGGTTCTCTCCTGGTGGGCCTGTCTTGGCCCTATGATAAGAACAGAAATTGAGAGCGTTTATAAACTTTTATAGCAATTCGACAGAGATATTTTATATCTGTTACCTGTTGAATCTAATAATAAAAAATTGGGGCTTGTATTTTATGTGTGTTTTCAAATTTTATTTTTTTCTAATAATCTTTTATTGTATTTTACAGAAGAACTAGTCTGAGAAGAATTAGATTTAAAAAAAATCAAACAAAATGAAAACAAAGCCCACAAATCTGGTTTTAGCGGATGGCTGGAGAAGCCCTGCTTTCCTTTTGGGTTTGATGCCCCCTCCCTGTACCCATTCCAGCAGGCACAAGGGTGGAAACAGCTTCCTGGCTACGAGTCCCGAGTCCCGAGGGACTGCGCTGTGCCTGCAGTTCCTCCAGCTTGGCTCACCTTTGTACATAAGCTCACTGGGAATTATCCTGACTTGACCCTGTCATCTGCTTCCTGTTGAGACAGCTGACACAACATAAACTAAAAGAAGTGCCGAGCTATTGAGGGAGTTTTCATGTGAATGACGGGGGACTGTAGTAGCCGCGTGGGTGAGCTATTTATTGAGGAAAAGACTCCAGACAGACTGACCAAGGCCAGGACCAACTAGCTTCAACAAGGGATGGTGAGGACTTGAATTAAAGTGCAAAAGGAGGAGAGGAGGAGACACATTCATGAAGATTTAGGAGACTGTATCAGTCAGTCAAACAGAAACCACTATATAAATAGTGCAGGCAGAAAGGAATTAAAAATTGCAGAGGTTTGCAGACTATGACCTGTGAGCCAGACTCAGCCCACTGCTCATATTTATAAGTAAAGTTTTATTAGAGAACAGCCATCTTCCTCCATGTCCCTATTCCCTCCATGTCCCTATTCTTGGGCTGCTTTTGCACTATCGTGGCAGAAGGGAGCAGTTGTGACAGGGACTGCATGTGGGCCTCAAAGGCTGAAATATTTACTAGCTGGCTCTTTACTGAAAAGGTTTATCAGCTCCTGGAAAACTGGGAAATTTTCCATGCAGAACTCCATGGGCAGCTGAGGAAACAAGCATAAAGGACAAGAACTGCTGGTTTTCAAGGGACTGCAGAAATTGCAGGAATATTGGCACCGCTGATCTCAGCATTTGTCCCACCAATGCAGGTGAATGCCTGCAAGCCCGTGCAAGTCTCATGTCTACAGACTGAGAAGCCCATCATTGCCAAAGGGTTAAGCTTCTCTTCCATCTTCTAACTATATTGAATCACGCATGCTAAGTCACTTCAGTTATGTCTCTTTGTGACCCTATGGACTGTAGCCTGCCAGCCTCCTCTGTCTATGGGATTCTCCAGACAAGAATACTGGAATGGGTTGCCCTCCTCCAGGGAATCTTCCTGCCCCAGGGACTGAACTTATGTCTCTTATGCCTCCTGCATTGTCAAGTGGGTTCTTTACCACTAGCACCACCATTAGAAGGGCAGAGGTCACTTAATTGCTGTATGGGGGGAATGGGAGGATGTGGAGAAGGGGACAGTGCTGACCTCTGCCCCCAC
>SJYW01022304.1:358069-371764 GCA_006410735.1 Raphicerus campestris
TGGCCCACAGTTGACAAAGGTGAAACTTACATTTGACAAATGGAAAACCCACATTTGATAAAGGTAAAACCCACATAAATACCATATATATGTGTGTATGTGTTTATTTATTTGAGGAAATGAACAGCATTGGGAATATGGGGCTGTAGGTAGGATGAACACATTTCTGAAACTGGGAATTCGGCTACATCTGGTGTGACAGGCAGAATTTTTGAATTTAGGAGTCTTGTACAGTCTAGGATGTTGGTCCTCAATAACATATGGGGTGAAACTAAAGCCACAAGAGGCCTTGGTGAGTTATGGTTGGTAATCCACACCACCTGCCCATGTGTGCTAGCCTCACACTTACCTGGAGCTTCCTCTCAGGCTTGTCCTGGATTATCCAAGATGTATACCAATAATATATCAAGTGTTATAATTGATAACACTTGGGATTAAAGTCTGGAGCAGCTCCTTCCTCTGTGTAAGATAACCTAAAGGTACCAGTCTTCCTCTTTTTCTTTCCCTCTCCCAATTTCTCCTTGCTCCCAACTCGTGGTCTGATTGAGAGGTCTACATGTCTAAATTACTTATTCTTTACAGGGCAGAATATTGGTACTGGCCATTTCTGATTGCCTCATTTCACCAGGCCATTTCTGATTGCAAGTAATCACTTAGTTTAATTATCAATCCATTTAAAGCGATCCTTTGTACCCCTTCATTAAGGAAGTTTATATCCACTGATTTCTCCAACCAGACTTTAGGCTTCTGGAGGGCAAAGACCTATCTACTTTATGCGATGAAGCCTTACTGTGTACTATGTTGAGTCTTGATGCTAAGTAACTGTGTATCTGTGGTTCCCAAACCTGGTGGTACATTGCACTCAGCTGTGTGTGGCTTTTTTTTCTTCTTTTTAAAAAGACTTTGCCTGGGGATTCTGTCTATATCGCTTTGGGCTGAAGCCTGGAAATCTGTGTTATATGAACGGGTGGCGCCCATCCCCGTGTCATCTCCTCTGCTGCACCTCTGTCTCTCCCACCTCTCATCACGGCTTCATGGGGTGGGGTGGGGGTTCCCTGCAGCACTGGGAGAGGAGCCTGGGTCTGTTGGCAGGGACTGAAATAGACTGCTGCCACACTACTGCCCCATTCAAGAGTTGCCTTGGGGCTGTGGTGAGGCGGACACTCCCAGTGGGCAGAGCTGTGAGTCGTACCCTTGTTTGTTTTGCTTTGAAGGAGAGGTGGCCTGAGGTTGTTTCTGTGGACTTTTGGGCAATGGTGAATGAGCTGGTTAGGTGTGTGGAGCAGGAGTCTGGGGAAGAAGCCTGTGACTGAATATTGGGAGTGGGCACATCTTTGTATTGACCATCAGTACTCAGCAGGGGATACTCCCGGTTGACTCGTCTGGTAGATGTCTGTCAGCCTCTGCTCCGGTCGCCCCAGTGCTCATGTGGATGGAGGAGCTAGAGTGTAGAGATGGAGGCTCTGCATGGGATCCCTCCTACCAGAGCTGGTCCAGTTCTTGTCACTTCTGAATACCCAATATGTTAATGGCAGAGACAAAAGAGGAGCCCTTGATATGGTACCACTTTTAAGAAGTTCATCCAGACCTTTGTTGCCAAGTTGATGCCCCCAGGCCTTTATCACCCTGTATGGAACAGTGATTTATCCTTTTTGGAATTGATCCCACCAGATATCCACTGGTCTTTCCTATGTTTCTGATAGTATCATCTGAGGGTTCAAAGAGTGCCTGTTTACTGACAAAGTGAAGTCGCTCAGTCTTGTCCGACTCTTTGTGACCCCATGGACTGTAGCCCACCAGGCTCCTCCCTCCATGGGATTCTCCAGGCAAGAGTACTGGAGTAGGTTGCCATTTCCTTCTCCAGGGGATCTTCCCGATCCAGGGATCGAACCTGGGTCTCCCGCATTACAGGAAGACGATTTAATCTCTGAGCCACCAGGGGAGCCCAAGGAGTCCTACAAAACAACTTTTCAGCTCATTCAGCTGTTTCAGCTAAACAGCTCATTTTACCATTAAGGGAGTATGATAATTGGCCTATCAGCACAGAATCCTCTGGGCCTACCATATGCCCATCATCTGGGAGTGAAATAAAAGGTTGGACTGGCCTAAGGGCCCTTTTCCCCCCTCTCCGGTTGGAATCAGCTGGCCATAGATGTCCTTGGGTTAGCGCCCTCCAGGGCACCCAGGGACTCTGGATGCCTGTGTTTTCATAGAGGAGGCCAGAGGCCAGATGGGAGGGTGTGTCTGGGGGGACACTGGATGGCTAGGAGCAGGGACAATGGGGGAGCCTAATGGGAGCAGAAGAGGGTGGCAGATAACCAAGGAAAACCGGAAACAGGCCTCCAGATCCCCTTTCTGGTGGTTCTGACCCATGAATCTGAGGGAGGACTAAGGAATCTGGACTTCTTGAGTAAGTTGGGTGCTCTCGCAGGTTTGGGAAGCATATCAGTTGGAAAAGGGAACATAATCAGAAAGAGGCAAGGTCACTTACCCAAGGTGACCACCCTTCACGGAGGATTGTGGGCTAACTTGTTTATACTCTTTTCTTATTTATAAAGTTGGGCTTATGACATCAAATGGGATAATAGTATGTGAGCCATTATTACATGAATTAATATATATTAAGCTCGTAAAATGGCGTCTGGTAAGCACAAGAATGCTATTGAAGTGCTAGTCATTTTACTGTAAATTAATGTTATTGTTAAAAAGTTTAGGGCACTAAACTTTTAGGTTTAAAAGTTAGGTTAGACGTTTAGGGTAAAGGGTCTGATGAGGGCCAAAGATATACCTGAATTCTTGCTCGTTTGTTTGTGTGCTGTGAGCGCAGTCTTCAGTGGTTCTGGACTCTTTGTGGCCCCATGGACTGCAGCCTGCCAGTCTCCTCTGTCCATAGAATTTTCCAGGCAAGCATACTGGAGTGGGTTGCCATGCACTCCTCCAGGGGATCTTCCTGACCCAGGGATTGAACCCGTGTCTCCTGCGTCTCCTGCATTGGCTGGCGGATTCTTTACCACTGCACCAGCTGGGAAGAATCTTGATCATTAGACCTTCTTTAACCCTGCCCTGAGGGCCAGAACTACCATATCTCTCCTTTTCTTTCCTCCAATTTTTTTTGGAAAATAATTTCAAACTTACAAAAGTTTGCAAACATAAAATAATGTAAATAGCACCTATATACCCTTTACTCCAATTCACCTGTTGGAACATTTTACTCCTGTTTGCTGTATCATTCATGGTCTTTGTCTTTCTTCTTTGCTGTCTAAATATATGGAATCTTTGTACATACATATTTATATACATATACACACATTTATATATGTGTATACATATATTCATACATAGTATATATTCATTGATATATATTTTTCTGAGTAATTTAAAAGTAAATTACATGCATCATGGCTTTTTACCCTAAATACTATTAACACAATGTACTAAATACTGAACTATATAATAGTGTACTACAATAGGAACAGTCTCTTATATAACTACAATACAATTAACCTTACAAATTTATAGTGATACAGTATTTTATCTAATCCATGTCCATATTCCAATTTTACCAGCTGTCTTTTCTAGCACTTCCTACCTTCTCATATGGAATCTAGCCTAGTGTCAGGTATACATTTAGTTATGTCTCTTTAGCTTTCATTAATCTGGAACATTTCCACAGCCCTTTTTTGTCTTTTGTAACATTGATATCTATTTTCTGCTTTATTGAGATATAATTGACATATAATGTGGTACAAAGTGTTGATTTAACACAGTCATACATTGCAAAATGATCACCATCAGATCGTTAGCTAACCTATTGCATCACATAATTACCACTTCTTTTTTTTTGTGTGTGGTGAGAACATTTAAGATCTACTCTGTTAGCAACTTTCAATTATGTAACAGTGTGTTATTGACTATAGTCATTATGCCATACATTAGCTCTCCAGAACTTATTCATCTTCTAATTGGAAGTTTTTACCCTTTGACAGTGTCATCTTTTCTCCACCCACCAGTGCCCGTTAACTGCCATTCTATTCTCTATTTCTATGAGTTCCATGTATAAGTGATATTCTATAGTCTGTGACTTAGTTTTCTTGATTCCTCTGTTTGTGTCCCTTCTAGTCTCTGTTGATGCATTCTTCCAACCTCAGCTCCAGAACTAAAGCAAGTGTGATGTGTTGGAGAAGGGTGCCTGTGGAGGGAGGGCATGCGGGAGACCAGAGAGACATGCAGCTGGGTAGGGAGGGTCACTGACCCCGTTTTCAGGAACATAAGGTCGGGCTGGACCAGATCCCTACTGAGTGCATAATTATAACCTTTTCCTTTGGGTCCTGAGAGGTGCAGAGTCTAGGGAATATTAGGCTTGTGGCTATGTATGTCTGTGTACAAGTTATGAGTACAATCTTGCTTCTCTCCTTGCAAAGGGAAGCCATCATTGAAAATATTATTTATTTAGCCCCACTCTGAGGCCTCTGAACTGCCATTTCTTCATACTAAAAACTGTAATAATAATATAAAAAATAGCAACAATAAGGATAATTGCCCATCTCTCCAGGGTACTCAGGATAAAATAAGATAATGAACTCAAAAGTGCTTTGTAATCCAAGAAGAGCTATCATTATGCTGCATGTTGCTAAATGCCAGTTATTATCACTGCCATCTTCCTGGGGGCCTTTCTCTTGTATGTTAAAGAGAGTTCATGTGATATCAGTGTTTTATTTCATACAGTGTGTAGAACAGCCTTAGTATTTCCTCCTAATTTCTTGAGGCGAGACAACTAACTTGAAGTAAGGATCTACCTTATACCAGGTGCCTTACACATATCTCATTGTAACTGAAAAAAAACCTTGTTATTGTATAGAGTCATGATTTTTCTTCTTTTTTTTCTGAACTACTTAAGAGTAAGCAAGTGGTACCCTACTCCAGTACTCTTGCCTGGAAAATCCCATGGACGAGGAGCCTGGAAGGCTGCAGTCCATGGGGTCGCTGAGGGTCGGACACAACTGAGTGACGTCACTTTCACTTGTTCTTGGCTGGAGAATCCCAGGGACGGTGTGGGGGGGTGGGGGACAGGAGCCTAGTGGGCTGCCGTCTCTGGGGTCGCACAGAGTCGGATACGACTGAAGTGACTTAGCAGCAGCAGCAGCAGCAGCAGCAGCAGCATGATGCCTCAACACCTCTAAATAGTACAGTGGATCTCTCTCCCCCAAACAGCACTTTCCTAAATAACCACCGTGCGTGTGTTTGTGTCTGTCTTTTTGTGACCCCGTGGACTGTAACCCACCAGGCTTCTCTGTCTATGGGATTCTCCAGGCAGGAACAGTGGAGTGGGTTGCCATGCCCTCCTCCAGGGGATCTTCCCAACCCTGGGATTGAACCTGCATCTCCTGCCTTGGCAGTTGGTTTCTTTACCACTGCACCACGAGGGAAGCCTGATACCCTCCATGATGGTTGACAAATGGTGATTTTCTATTTCCATCATTCCAGCTGCATTTACTAATTGACATTGTACTGTAAGGAGGAGCTTTCCATTTTTCTTTCTCTTTCTTCTTTCATCTTTGAGGTTTCATGGATTTTCATTTTATTCAATGGACTGTAAACCCCATTATTACTTTAAAGTTCACATTTTCCAAGTTTGGTTCATGGAACTCCCTTCAAGCTGATTTCTGAGTTCTTTTGACATGTCTTCATTAAACTTTGAGGACTGTCTTATCTTTTTAAAGGTCAGATCTGTTTCTTTCCCCCACCCAGTTTTATTGAGAAATAATTGACACATCACTGCATTCATTTAAGGTATGTAGCATGATGATGCGATTTTTATACTGTGAAATAGTCACCACAACTGCTTCATCTAACATTCATCTTCTCATAGAGATGTAACAAAGAGAAAGAAAAAAAAAAGGAAAAAATTTTTTTCTCCTTGTGATGAGAACTCTTAACAACTTTCCTATATATTGGATTGACCGAAAAGTTCATTTGAGTTTTTCCCTAAGACTTTACAGGAAAACCTGAACTAGCTTTTTGGCCAACCCAGTGTCATCCTGCAGTTAGCTGTAGACATCAATGCTGTACTTCCCTAGAACCTCTTTATCTTATACAGGAAAACCTCAGAGATACTGCAGATTGAGTTCCAGACCGCCAAGATAAACTACAGCAAGTCATATGAAGTTTTTGGTTTCCCTATTCATATAAAAGCTTTATTTACACTATACTGTAGTCTGTTAAGTGTGCAATAGTGTTGCATCTAAAAACACAATGTATATATCTTAGTAAAAAATACTTCATTGCTGAAAAATGTTAACCATCATCTGAGCCTTCAGTGAACTGTAACTTTTTTGCTAGTGGAAGGTCCTGCCTGGATGCCGATGGCTGCTGACTGTTCAGGGTGGTTGTTGCTGGAGGTTGGATTGTCTGTGGCAGTTTCTTAAAATATGACAGTGATAAAGTTTGTTGCATTGATTGACTCTTCCCTTCAGAAACAATTTTTCTTTAGCATGCAATATCAATGATATTTGATAGTATTTTACCCACAATCAGCATGCACATTTATCAGTTAAGTTTGTTATCTTATGTGGGTTAGAATCATGGTGCCTGAAAACAGGATAGTCACATCACAGGTCACTATAACAAATAATAATGAAAAAGTTTGAAATACTGTGAGAATCATCAAAGTGTGACATTGAGACATAACATGAGCAAATGCTGTTGTAGAAATGATGATGGCAGACTTGTTTGACTTCAGGGTTGACGCAAATCTTCAATTTGTAAAAAAAATATCTGTGAAGTGCAGTAAAGTGAAGGGGAATAAAATGAGGCATGCCTGTATCTGGTAGTTTTCGCCTTTTGACCATCTTCCCCCAGTTCCCTCGCCCTTCACACTCTGCCTCTCATATGATCTCTTTTCTGTGTGTGTGATTTTTTTTTAAAGACTCTGCATATAGGTGAAATTATATAATATTTGTCTTCCTCTCTCTGACTTAGCATAGTGCTTTCAAGGTCTATGCATATTGTTGCAAATGGTAGGATTTCCTTTTTTTTTTTTTTTAAATGGCTGAATAATATTTCATTGAAATATATAAGCATTGATGGACAAGTGTCTATGTCTTGGCTAATTGTAAATAATGCTGCTATGAGCATGGGGGTGCAGATATCTTTTTGAATAACTGTTTTACTTTCTTTGGATATATCCCCATAAGTGGACTGCTGGATCTTATGGTAGTTCTGTTTTTACTTTTTTGAGGAAACTCTATACTGTTTTCCATAGTGGCTACATTAGCTTACATTCCTACCAGCAGTGGACTAGGATTCCTTTTTCTTCACATCCAGGTCAGCATTTGCTATATCTTACGTTTCCCCACCACCTCCTTTTTTTTGGCTGAGCAGTTAGGCATGTGGGATCTTAGTTCACTGGTCATGGATTGAATCTGCACGCCCTGCAGTGGAAGCACGGAGCTAACCACTGGAGCACTAGGGAAGTCCCTGTCTCGCCTTTTTGATGATGGTTATTCCAATAGGCATGAAGTGTTATCTCGTTGTGGTTTTAATTTTCATTTCACTAATGACTAGTGATCAGACACAAGTTAGAGACTTAACAACAACAGTGACTAGTGATGTTAATCATCTCTTTAGGCCCTTAGTGTATCTTCTTTGGATAAATTTCTATTTGGGTCCTTTGCCAATTTTTTTTTTATTGGGCTATTTTTTCTTTTACTGTCGAATTATATGAGTTTTTAATATATTTTGAATATGAATCTCAGCAGATATATGGTTTCAAAATTTTTTTTCCATTGCTTAGGTTGTTTTTCACTTTGTGGATGGTTTTTAAAAGCTGTACAAAACCTTAATTTGATGGAGTCCCGTTTTATTTTCAACTTTCTTGTTTGTGCTTTGGGTGTCATATACAAAAAAATCATTGCCAAGACCCATGTCAAGGAGCTTTATTTTTGTTTTTTATTCTAGGAGATTCAGGGTTTCAGGTCTTATATTCAAGTCTTTAATATGCTTGACTTAATGTTTGTGAGTTGTGTAAGATATGGGTCTAGTTTTATTCTTTTACATATGAACATCTAATTATCCCAGTTATTAACCATTTATTGAAGAGACTATTTTTTTTTCATTGCGTTTTCTTGACTCCCTTGTCAAATATTAGATAACCATATTGGGTTATTGGCTTTATTTGGCTTGAGTTTATTTCTGGGCTTTTGATTCTGTTCTTTTGGTCTATTTGTCTGTTTTTATGCCCGTACCATAAACTGTTTCATGCCAATTTTAATGACAGTAGCTTTATATTGTAACTTGAAATCAGAAAGTATGATTCCTCCTGGTTTATTCTTCATTCTCAGGATTTCTCTGGCTATTTAAAGAGCCATTTAAATATAAATTTATATGTAAATATAAATTAAGGAGTATTTAAAATATAAATATATATAAATTTAAAATATAAACTTAGGAGTATTTTTTTCTGCTTCTATAAAAAAAAATGCCATTGCAATCTTGATAGGGATTGCATTGATTCCTTATTTTCTGATACAGTATGTTCCAGGCTCATCTTATACTTGTACTCATTTATATATTTTAAGGCCTTATATATTCTCATTTTATTCAATAATTGTAACCCATCACTATCATTGTTTATTTCAAAGTAACATCCTTTAATCTCCAGTTTACTCCCCCTCAAATTCATCCTATACTTTCGCCAGATTAATCTAAAATTTCAGCTTGCCTGCTGTCATATCTTTTGATCAAGCTGGCAACTTTGAAGAAGCAGGAAAAAACCCAAGCTTATTACCTGTCATTCAAGACACTGTACACTTTGTCCTCATCATTTCAGGAATTAGTGGGAAGGTGATGGTAGCAAACCCTTTTTAGAACTCTCAGCTCTGATCACATCCAAGTCCAGCTTCTATAAATTTGAAGACTTCTGTTGAGTTTTATTTTCTAAATTTCAGAGATGATAGATATGATTGACTGACTGTTTCACATCAAATTTCAATGTCAGCTGCTCTTGGCAGTTATTTTTGATTGATTTTCCTCCTTGGTGAACTCTTGCAACAGATATTAGAAAAAAAAAATCATGTCAGAATTCAACGCTGTTAGCCTGAAGCCAGCCAGAAAGAAAATGGACAAGCCTATAACCAGTCAGCCCAACCTTCTCCCTGTTATAGAACATGTCTATTTTTCCTATCCCGGAATAAACATAATATTTGCCCAGTTTGACGTTTGGGTTAGATTATTTCTGCCCTGTACAGACTGCTGAAGGTTTTCCCCAGACTCTTTCTGCTCTTCATTTCAAGGCCACCGGTGAAGAGGGCTGTGATGAGTTGCACGAGTCGTGCTGTAGGTGGCGCTGTGTACCCGGTGCATGGTGGTCCGCGACTTTCCAAGATTTCCGTTTGGAGAAGGCATGGCGTCTGGCATCCTTTTAGTTAAACTTGATCTATCTGCTCGGTTTCTGTGGAGCCGGTCTGAGAAACAGATTAGCCAATTTCTGACCCTAAACGGAAGGTCAGCCGTTCTGTGCTCACAGGTAGCTTTCACCGTAGGCTGGATCACATCCTGGGCTGAGCTTTGGAATTATGCCCACAGGCTGTGAAAATGACCCTGAGGTGTTTCTTCCCAGCCTCTGCCTGGGCAGTCTTTTCTGGGTTTTGTACTTGGAAGCAGACACTACATTAGAGTCACATCCTGAGCCCGTCAGGGTGGGGGAGTTGGGTTGACCATAACTCATCAGCTTTTAAGCGGCAAGGTTGCTTGGTGTGTTTTAGCTGACAAAGCTCAATTTCTAAATCCGACACTGCCTTTTAAAGTGGGACCGACTTGACCGAGGCCTTTGTTGCCCCCACCCCAGTCCGAATCTGTGGAGCTCTCTTATTTTGTGTGTGTGCTAAAAACCGTCCGGAAGGTTCAGGAGAGCCAGTCTTCCGGCATCATGGTGACTGTGATCCCGCACTGCACAGCGCCTAATAGCAGGGTGCTGAGTGTATCATTTGTCAGCCAAGCTGCAGGATCACAAATTCCTTAATTAAATGTGGGGGTTTCAGGTTTCATAGAAGGAACCCGTCTTATTTTCACAAAATCTGAGCATGTAGAATTGAGAGAATTGAAAAGCACCTTAGAACTGTGCGCTGGATGACCTGCTAGTATATTATAATAATAATTCCCTAAATACATTTACTCAAGGCATATCTAACTTCCGTGTCTCTTATAGTTTCCTGCATTGAAGGGAATGAGATGACACGTCCTATCACATTTCTATAATGAAGTTATTAGAGTAGAATTTGATTATTTTTATTTTCCCCTGCTGATTGTTTTCGGATGACGTCCCTTTTCACTTGTGGCCAGTAGATGGCACTATGGCTTTCCTCCATCTGACGCACATTAGTTGGATGCCGCTTACTGTATTAAGTTCACTCACTTTTGCCCTGGCCGTTGGGGAAATCTTGAGCTGTTTCATTTAGTCCCATAGGAGAGGAGAATGGTGGATGAAGGTTCTCTCCCATCTGCCACCAACCCATTACCATCCCTGCCCTCGGTGTCAGAATCTTTGAGAACTGCAAGTGGTATATGTGTGTGTGTGTTGGGGGTTGTCCCCTAGAGCAGTCAGGTGATGGAGCAATCAGATACTGAGTCTGGGGCACATGGGCAGCAGTCTTTCTGGATGGTTGGTGGGCAGTGTGCTCGCTACTGTTGATAGAAAGATCCTCTCCAGATGCAGAGGGCATGAGGACTAGCATGACTTCTCAACTCTGGGGTGTAGAGTGCTTACTCACTTGGAATAGAGTCTGGGCCATCTGTGAACACAGACTCAGCTCCCATTTGTCTTCCTGGTCCTGGGGTTTTTGCTTGAGCACAGCGGGAGTGGGGGCATACCTGTGGAGGCCCCCTGGGCTTCTGTCTGCACAGAAGGGAAGGCCCTTTCTTGAATCCCCCATTACTTCTCTTTCATCACCTTTTCCTCCTCCTTCGCCATCACTCACCCAAGGGGTGGGGCAGACTGTGCCCCAACCACATACTTTTCTAAATCTTTTTGTTCTGCCTTTGTGAGGCAGAGATTGCTAGTGCTCATCTACCTGTGGTTCTTCTTTTCTTTGCGGGCACATGTGAATATAAAGCTTTCTGGTCTTTCTTGAAATTAGGTGGGCCATGTGACTTATTCTGGTCAATAAAATGTGAATGAAGTGGCATTTTTTGATTCCAGGCCATTATGGATGGATTGTGTCCCCTCCCCCACCTCCAATCTTCCCAAATTCATGTGTTGAAGCCCAGCCCCCAGTGTGACTATATTTGGAGAGAGGGCCTTTAAAGAGGTGATTAAGGTTAGGTCAAAAGTATGGGGCCCTAACCCATTATGTGTCCTTACGAGAGAAGAGACCAGGGATGTGTATGCAGAGGAAAGGCTGCGTGAGGACATAGGAGGATAGGAGGCGACTATCCACAAGCCTAAGAGAGAGGCCTCAGGAGAAACCAAACCTGCTGACACCTTGGTTTTGGACTCCTAGCCTCCAGAAACTGTAAGCAGTCCGTTTCTGTTGTTTGAGCCACCCAGTCTGTGGTATTTTGTTATGGCAACCTGAGCAGAATAACATACAGGCTGAGGAATTTAAAACTGAAGGTGAGCTCTCCTTTCTTTTTCTTCCTTTGCTACACTTACTTTCAAGGTCATGTGTTCCAGAGGACACAGCTAAAAGATGGATGAAGAAGGCCCAAGCCAAGGAAGTTTTCTTTTGCCAAGTCGCTGACATTTCTGGCTCAATTTTTGCTGTAGGGTAGCCTAATGTTAATTAGACAGACCTGGACCTTGCCCTTTGAAAACAAAAGCTAAGCTTCTGACCCTTTGGTTCTACAGGTCCATGGGATGAACCCTCCTGGAGGCAGTGGATGCCTCAGTGTCTGGATGCATTAAGGGTTGACACTCAGGGTAAATGGGAGTACAGAGATTGAAAGAATTGGTTAATACATGAAAATATTATACTATTGCGGTTGCATAGGGTCTTAAGGGACCTAAGAGGTTTCCTCTTGGTGTTCGAGCTGTGCCTTCCTGGTCTCATAGATCTGTTAAAATTTTTTGAGGTGAAGGTCAAGGACAAGGGAAGCTTTATCTTTTATCTCTTTATTCAGAGCAACTCTGCTTTTATCTGTCTAGGGTTCTGTGTGAGATTTAATTTAAATGAATTCCATTGCTAAATATGCTTTATGAGTATCTGAAGCTCTTTCTGTTTGAGATTTAGTTTGATGCATCCAGAGCTCTATATTGATGGGTTCAAGGTCATAGCCTTCAGTTTAGCTCAGTTCCTTAATTCTCAAAGTGACTAGAAACAAATATCTCTGACTCATGGAAATAGAATTATACAAAGTACAGGATTTACTTATTGTGGGTTTTCATGTATTTATTTTTGTTTATAAAAGTTATTTATGGAAAACCCCAATGGTATATAGTGATGCAGCAGTGATACTAAAGCCATGAACTGAAACGGTATATATGTGTGTTTCATATGCTGCCACTTCCTGTCCTGTGTTTACTGCAGACATTACTGATTGATCACAGAGCTCGTTCCTACAGAGCCCAGATAAAGCTCTGCAATTCTCAATATAGTGCTCTTGGCAACCTCTTCTAACTGATTGGTGTTAGCACGTGAAATTAAACTTCTTTTTAAAAAATCATCTTTATGTGTAATCAATAGCAGTTGGGACTCAATATTGGTTTAGAGCTGTGGTAAAGTTGGTAACTGAGTGGTTAGTACTTCTGGAAGCCTGCAATGACCATGCTGACCAGTTTTCAGAATTAAAATTAGAAACGTGTTCCATGAAAATATATCAGTCAATGCCCTGATTGGTAACAGATGGTGTCCCCAAGGTGGTGAAGCAACAGAAAATTTACTGTAGGGGCTGTTGACAAAGGGCAGGTCAGGTTGCTGCTGCTGCTGCTAAGTCACTTCAGTCGTGTCTGACTCTGTGCGACCCCATAGATGGCAGCACACCAGGCTCCCCTCTCCCTGGGATTCTCCAGGCAAGAACACTGGAGTGGGTTGCCATTTCCTTCTCCAATGCAGGAAAATGAAAAGTGAAAGTGAAGTTGCTCAGTTGTGTCCGACTCTTAGCGACCCCATGGACTGCAGACCACCAGGCTCCTCTGTCCATGGGATTTTCCAGGCAAGAGTACTGGAGTGGGGTGCCATTGCCTTCTCCGGGCAGGTCAGGTTAGGGGAACCAAAAAGGGACAGTGAGGCATCTAGGAGCTAACAAAAAGGAGAAGCTGTTCTCATCCCTTGGCTTGACTGGGCCAGTGGAAGGGACAGAATTACAGGATCCTGAGGAGAACTGGGGCTCCCTCTGTAGGAAATGTGGCCTTAGGCTGAGGGACACAGCTGAGGCAGATGAGGCAGGGAAGAGGCTGGGGAGTAAGCAGCCTGACCCTTCTTTACTGCTGCCACTTGCTCTTTTGGCATCTTCTAGTACACTTGCCTGGAAAATCCCATGGGCGGAGGAGCCTGGTAGGCTGCAGTCCATGGGGTCACTAAGAGTCGGACACGACTGAGCATCTTCACTTTCAGTTTTCACTTTCATGCATTGGAGAAGGAAATGGCAGCCCACTCCAGAGTTCTTGCCTGGAGAATCCCAGGGACGGGGGAGCCTGGTGGGCTGCCATCTGTGGGGTCGCACAGAGTCGGACACGACTGAAGTGACTTAGCAGCAGCAGCA
>SJYW01022304.1:373990-445206 GCA_006410735.1 Raphicerus campestris
TTTTTTTTTTTTTAAATGGCTGAATAATATTTCATTGAAATATATAAGCATTGATGGACAAGTGTCTATGTCTTGGCTAATTGTAAATAATGCTGCTATGAGCATGGGGGTGCAGATATCTTTTTGAATAACTGTTTTACTTTCTTTGGATATATCCCCATAAGTGGACTGCTGGATCTTATGGTAGTTCTGTTTTTACTTTTTTGAGGAAACTCTATACTGTTTTCCATAGTGGCTACATTAGCTTACATTCCTACCAGCAGTGGACTAGGATTCCTTTTTCTTCACATCCAGGTCAGCATTTGCTATATCTTACGTTTCCCCACCACCTCCTTTTTTTTGGCTGAGCAGTTAGGCATGTGGGATCTTAGTTCACTGGTCATGGATTGAATCTGCACGCCCTGCAGTGGAAGCACGGAGCTAACCACTGGAGCACTAGGGAAGTCCCTGTCTCGCCTTTTTGATGATGGTTATTCCAATAGGCATGAAGTGTTATCTCGTTGTGGTTTTAATTTTCATTTCACTAATGACTAGTGATCAGACACAAGTTAGAGACTTAACAACAACAGTGACTAGTGATGTTAATCATCTCTTTAGGCCCTTAGTGTATCTTCTTTGGATAAATTTCTATTTGGGTCCTTTGCCAATTTTTTTTTTTATTGGGCTATTTTTTCTTTTACTGTCGAATTATATGAGTTTTTAATATATTTTGAATATGAATCTCAGCAGATATATGGTTTCAAAATTTTTTTTCCATTGCTTAGGTTGTTTTTCACTTTGTTGATGGTTTTTAAAAGCTGTACAAAACCTTAATTTGATGGAGTCCCGTTTTATTTTCAACTTTCTTGTTTGTGCTTTGGGTGTCATATACAAAAAAATCATTGCCAAGGCCCATGTCAAGGAGCTTTATTTTTGTATTTTATTCTAGGAGATTCAGGGTTTCAGGTCTTATATTCAAGTCTTTAATATGCTTGACTTAATGTTTGTGAGTTGTGTAAGATATGGGTCTAGTTTTATTCTTTTACATATGAACATCTAATTATCCCAGTTATTAACCATTTATTGAAGAGACTATTTTTTTTTCATTGCGTTTTCTTGACTCCCTTGTCAAATATTAGATAAAATATTGGGTTATTGGCTTTATTTGGCTTGAGTTTATTTCTGGGCTTTTGATTCTGTTCTTTTGGTCTATTTGTCTGTTTTTATGCCCGTACCATAAACTGTTTCATGCCAATTTTAATGACAGTAGCTTTATACTGTAACTTGAAATCAGAAAGTATGATTCCTCCTGGTTTATTCTTCATTCTCAGGATTTCTCTGGCTATTTAAAGAGCCATTTAAATATAAATTTATATGTAAATATAAATTAAGGAGTATTTAAAATATAAATATATATAAATTTAAAATATAAACTTAGGAGTATTTTTTTCTGCTTCTATAAAAAAAAATGCCATTGCAATCTTGATAGGGATTGCATTGATTCCTTATTTTCTGATACAGTATGTTCCAGGCTCATCTTATACTTGTACTCATTTATATATTTTAAGGCCTTATATATTCTCATTTTATTCAATAATTGTAACCCATCACTATCATTGTTTATTTCAAAGTAACATCCTTTAATCTCCAGTTTACTCCCCCTCAAATTCATCCTATACTTTCGCCAGATTAATCTAAAATTTCAGCTTGCCTGCTGTCATATCTTTTGATCAAGCTGGCAACTTTGAAGAAGCAGGAAAAAACCCAAGCTTATTACCTGTCATTCAAGACACTGTACACTTTGTCCTCATCATTTCAGGAATTAGTGGGAAGGTGATGGTAGCAAACCCTTTTTAGAACTCTCAGCTCTGATCACATCCAAGTCCAGCTTCTATAAATTTGAGGACTTCTGTTGAGTTTTATTTTCTAAATTTCAGAGATGATAGATATGATTGACTGACTGTTTCACATCAAATTTCAATGTCAGCTGCTCTTGGCAGTTATTTTTGATTGATTTTCCTCCTTGGTGAACTCTTGCAACAGATATTAGAAAAAAAAAATCATGTCAGAATTCAACGCTGTTAGCCTGAAGCCAGCCAGAAAGAAAATGGACAAGCCTATAACCAGTCAGCCCAACCTTCTCCCTGTTATAGAACATGTCTATTTTTCCTATCCCGGAATAAACATAATATTTGCCCAGTTTGACGTTTGGGTTAGATTATTTCTGCCCTGTACAGACTGCTGAAGGTTTTCCCCAGACTCTTTCTGCTCTTCATTTCAAGGCCACCGGTGAAGAGGGCTGTGATGAGTTGCACGAGTCGTGCTGTAGGTGGCGCTGTGTACCCGGTGCATGGTGGTCCGCGTCTTTCCAAGATTTCCGTTTGGAGAAGGCATGGCGTCTGGCATCCTTTTAGTTAAACTTGATCTATCTGCTCGGTTTCTGTGGAGCCGGTCTGAGAAACAGATTAGCCAATTTCTGACCCTAAACGGAAGGTCAGCCGTTCTGTGCTCACAGGTAGCTTTCACCGTAGGCTGGATCACATCCTGGGCTGAGCTTTGGAATTATGCCCACAGGCTGTGAAAATGACCCTGAGGTGTTTCTTCCCAGCCTCTGCCTGGGCAGTCTTTTCTGGGTTTTGTACTTGGAAGCAGACACTACATTAGAGTCACATCCTGAGCCCGTCAGGGTGGGGGAGTTGGGTTGACCATAACTCATCAGCTTTTAAGCGGCAAGGTTGCTTGGTGTGTTTTAGCTGACAAAGCTCAATTTCTAAATCCGACACTGCCTTTTAAAGTGGGACCGACTTGACCGAGGCCTTTGTTGCCCCCACCCCAGTCCGAATCTGTGGAGCTCTCTTATTTTGTGTGTGTGCTAAAAACCGTCCGGAAGGTTCAGGAGAGCCAGTCTTCCGGCATCATGGTGACTGTGATCCCGCACTGCACAGCGCCTAATAGCAGGGTGCTGAGTGTATCATTTGTCAGCCAAGCTGCAGGATCACAAATTCCTTAATTAAATGTGGGGGTTTCAGGTTTCATAGAAGGAACCCGTCTTATTTTCACAAAATCTGAGCATGTAGAATTGAGAGAATTGAAAAGCACCTTAGAACTGTGCGCTGGATGACCTGCTAGTATATTATAATAATAATTCCCTAAATACATTTACTCAAGGCATATCTAACTTCCGTGTCTCTTATAGTTTCCTGCATTGAAGGGAATGAGATGACACGTCCTATCACATTTCTATAATGAAGTTATTAGAGTAGAATTTGATTATTTTTATTTTCCCCTGCTGATTGTTTTCGGATGACGTCCCTTTTCACTTGTGGCCAGTAGATGGCACTATGGCTTTCCTCCATCTGACGCACATTAGTTGGATGCCGCTTACTGTATTAAGTTCACTCACTTTTGCCCTGGCCGTTGGGGAAATCTTGAGCTGTTTCATTTAGTCCCTTAGGAGAGGAGAATGGTGGATGAAGGTTCTCTCCCATCTGCCACCAACCCATTACCATCCCTGCCCTCGGTGTCAGAATCTTTGAGGACTGCAAGTGGTATATGTGTGTGTGTGTTGGGGGTTGTCCCCTAGAGCAGTCAGGTGATGGAGCAGTCAGATACTGAGTCTGGGGCACATGGGCAGCAGTCTTTCTGGATGGTTGGTGGGCAGTGTGCTCGCTACTGTTTATAGAAAAATCCTCTCCAGATGCAGAGGGCATGAGGACTAGCATGACTTCTCAACTCTGGGGTGTAGAGTGCTTACTCACTTGGAATAGAGTCTGGGCCATCTGTGAACACAGACTCAGCTCCCATTTGTCTTCCTGGTCCTGGGGTTTTTGCTTGAGCACAGCGGGAGTGGGGGCATACCTGTGGAGGCCCCCTGGGCTTCTGTCTGCACAGAAGGGAAGGCCCTTTCTTGAATCCCCCATTACTTCTCTTTCATCACCCTTTCCTCCTCCTTCGCCATCACTCACCCAAGGGGTGGGGAAGACTGTGCCCCAACCACATACTTTTCTAAATCTTTTTGTTCTGCCTTTGTGAGGCAGAGATTGCTAGTGCTCATCTACCTGTGGTTCTTCTTTTCTTTGCGGGCACATGTGAATATAAAGCTTTCTGGTCTTTCTTGAAATTAGGTGGGCCATGTGACTTATTCTGGTCAATAAAATGTGAATGAAGTGGCATTTTTTGATTCCAGGCCATTATGGATGGATTGTGTCCCCTCCCCCACCTCCAATCTTCCCAAATTCATGTGAAGAGTACTGGAGTGGGGTGCCATTGCCTTCTCCGGGCAGGTCAGGTTAGGGGAACCAAAAAGGGACAGTGAGGCATCTAAGAGCTAACAAAAAGGAGAAGCTGTTCTCATCCCTTGGCTTGACTGGGCCAGTGGAAGGGACAGAATTACAGGATCCTGAGGAGAACTGGGGCTCCCTCTGTAGGAAATGTGGCCTTAGGCTGAGGGACACAGCTGAGGCAGATGAGGCAGGGAAGAGGCTGGGGAGTAAGCAGCCTGACCCTTCTTTACTGCTGCCACTTGCTCTTTTGGCATCTTCTAGTACACTTGCCTGGAAAATCCCATGGGCGGAGGAGCCTGGTAGGCTGCAGTCCATGGGGTCACTAAGAGTCGGACACGACTGAGCATCTTCACTTTCAGTTTTCACTTTCATGCATTGGAGAAGGAAATGGCAGCCCACTCCAGAGTTCTTGCCTGGAGAATCCCAGGGACGGGGGAGCCTGGTGGGCTGCCATCTGTGGGGTCGCACAGAGTCGGACACGACTGAAGTGACTTAGCAGCAGCAGCAGCAGCAGTGATTAAACCCTGTTTACTGAACAGCTCCTTTAGTAAACTCTCTGCAACTTAAAACTCAACGTTCAAAAAACTAAGATCATGGCATTCAGTCCCATCACTTCCTGGCAAACAGATGGGGAAAAAATGAAAACAGTGACAAATTTTATTCTCTTGGGCTCCAAAATCGGTGTGGATGGTGACTGCAGCCATAAAATTAAAAGATGCTTACTCCTTGGAAGAAAAGCTATGACAAGCCTAGAGAGCCTCAGAGACATCACTTTGTTTTCAAAAGTCCATGTAATCAATGCTATGGTTTTTCCGGTAGTCATATATGGATGTGAGAGTTGAACCATAAAGAAGGCTGAATGCTGAAGAATTGATGCTTTTGAACTGTGGTGCTGGAGAAGACTCTTGAGAATCCCTTGGACAGCAGGGAGATCAAGCCAGTCAATTCTAAAGGAAATCAATCATGAATATTCATTGGAAGGACTGGTTGAAGCTCCAGTACTTTGACCACCTGATGCGAAGAGCCAACTCATTGGAAAAGACCCTGATGCTGGGAAAGATTGAGGGCAAGAGGAGAAGGGGTGACAGAGAATGAGATGGTTGGGTGGCATCACTGACTCAGTGGACATGAGTTTGAGCAAACTCTGGGAGATAGTGAAGGACGGGGAAGTCTGGCGTGCTGCAGTCCACGGGGTCACAAAGAGTCAGACGTGACTTAACAATTGAACAACAACAACTGCAGTTTGTTGAGGGAGCCAGACGGTGGGGAGCTCAGGTGATGCAGACCACAGAGGCTAACTGCTGGATCCAGAGAGGGGAGGAGAATGGGTCTGGTGGATGGGACAAAGAGTAAGCAGCACAGAGAGGTATCTGCACCAGGCCAGGGACTTCATCTGACCTGTTCATCACTTTATCTCCAGCATTTGGAGCTGAGTTGGTCACGTAGGAAGTACTCAGGCTGACACATTTGTTGAATGAATGAGTAAATATCTTGAGTAACAGGACATACAGTCTTTATAACAAAATGCCCTGCTAAGAATTTAGAAATTCTCCAGGGGGCTTAAAGCAGTGTCAGATGTGGTCTTTGTCCACAGGGAGCTTGACTTTTGGGATATGGCCACAACGATATGTTTGTTTGATTCTACTCATTTGTTAAGAGTTGGTTTGAGGATCCAATGAGCTTATATATTTTTCAATGAACTATCATTTCCATTTCAGTTATCTAGTGGCATATAACAAATCACCCCAAAACGTAGTGGCTTAAAACAACCGTTTTATATTGCTCACAATTCTGTGGGTCAGAAATTTGGGGGAGGACTCAGCCGAATGTCAGCTGGATGACTGGCTCTGGAAGGACTCATTTCCCACATGGCTTCTTCACTCAGATATCTGTGTCCCGGGGGTTCTGTGGTCTTTCTTTCTCCACATGGCTTCATCCTCCAAGGCCTCTCCACATGTCTTGGGATTCTCATAGTATGTTGGACTCAAGGCAGCAGCATTGAAAAAAAAAACAAAAAACTTTTTGTTTTGTATTGCAGTATACCTGATTAGGGCTTCCTTTGTAGCTCAGTTGGTAAAGAGTCTGCCTGCAATGCAGGAGACCAGGTTTTGATCCCTGGGTTGGGAAGATCCCCTGGAGAAGGAAATGGCAACCCACTCCAGTATTCTTGCCTGGAGAATCCCATGGATAGAGGAGCCTGGCAGGCTACAGTCCATACAGTCATGGGGTTACAAGAGTCAGGCACGACTTAGTGACTAAACCCCCATACCTGATTAACAGGGGTTCCCGGGGGTGCTAGTGGTAAAGAACCTGCCTGCCAGTGCAGGATACAGAAGAGATGTGAATTCCATCCCTGGCTTGGGAAGATCCCCTGGAGAAGGGCATGGCGACCCACTCCAGTATTCTTGCCTGGAATATACCCATGGACAGAGGAGCCTGGCAGGCTACAGTCCATGGGGTTGCACAGAGTCAGACATGACTTAGCACTCATGCACATGCCTGATTAATGGTGTTATGATAGTTTCAGGTGGACAGCAAAGGGACTCAGCCGTACATATGCATGTATCAATTCTCTCTTAAACTCTCCTCCTATCCAGGCTGTCATGCAGCATTGAGCAGAGTTCCATGTGCCGTACAGTAGGTCATTGTTGTTTTTCCATTTTAAACATAGCAGTGTGTACATGTACATCCCCAACTCCCTAACTATCTCTTCCCCCTATTCTGCCCCACTCTGGCCTGGCAATAATAAATTTATTCTCTAAGTCTTTGAGTCTGTTTTTGTTTTGTAAGTAAGTTCATTTGTATAATTTCTTTTTAGAGTCTGCACACAAGGGATGTCACATGATATTTCTCCTCTGTAATAGTACTTTTTAATGTTGATTGGCCTCCTAAGGATGAGAAGCAGAAGCTGTCAGGAAGATTAAGGATTATGCCTAGAAGGGCCCAGTAGCCTCTGCTGAAGTTTCTTGGTCTGAGCAATCGCACAGCCAGATCAGATTCAGGATGGTGGGGACACAGACTCCACCTCGTGATGGGGGAGTAGCCAGTTCACACCACAAAAGTGCTGGTGGGACAGAAAATACCATTACTGCCAGCTTTGCAAAGAACAGCCTTTTGCAACTCCTTTACATAGCTCTTTATTCTTCCACTTGTTAGATGGCTCCAGTTCTTTCTCAGGGCCCCTCTCTTGATTTTAGTGACAATTTGTTGAACACTTGGTCACAGTCACCCAGGGGGTAGAGTCTGTCAGCTCCATTTCACTGATGAGGAAGTTCANGCTAGTGGTAAAGAACCTGCCTGCCAGTGCAGGATACAGAAGAGATGTGAATTCCATCCCTGGCTTGGGAAGATCCCCTGGAGAAGGGCATGGCGACCCACTCCAATATTCTTGCCTGGAATATCCCCATGGACAGAGGAGCCTGGCAGGCTACAGTCCATAGGGTCGCACAGAGTCAGACATGACTTAGCACTCATGCACATGCCTGATTAATGGTGTTATGATAGTTTCAGGTGGACAGCAAAGGGACTCAGCCGTACATATGCATGTATCAATTCTCTCTTAAACTCTCCTCCTATCCAGGCTGTCATGCAGCATTGAGCAGAGTTCCATGTGCTGTACAGTAGGTCATTGTTGTTTTTCCATTTTAAACATAGCAGTGTGTACATGTACATCCCCAACTCCCTAACTATCTCTTCCCCCTATTCTGCCCCACTCTGGCCTGGCAATAATAAATTTATTCTCTAAGTCTATGAGTCTGTTTTTGTTTTGTAAGTAAGTTCATTTGTATAATTTCTTTTTAGAGTCGGCACACAAGGGATGTCACATGATATTTCTCCTCTGTAATAGTACTTTTTAATGTTGATTGGCCTCCTAAGGATGAGAAGCAGAAGCTGTCAGGAAGATTAAGGATTATGCCTAGAAGGGCCCAGTAGCCTCTGCTGAAGTTTCTTGGTCTGAGCAATCGCACAGCCAGATCAGATTCAGGATAGTGGGATCACAGACTCCACCTCGTGATGGGGGAGTAGCCAGTTCACACCACAGAAGTGCTGGTGGGACAGAAAATACCATTACTGCCAGCTTTGCAAAGAACAGCCTTTTGCAACTCCTTTACATAGCTCTTTATTCTTCCACTTGTTAGATGGCTCCAGTTCTTTCTCAGGGCCCCTCTCTTGATTTTAGTGACAATTTGTTGAACACTTGGTCACAGTCACCCAGGGGGTAGAGTCTGTCAGCTCCATTTCACTGATGAGGAAGTTCAGAGAGAACAGTGAATTGTCTTGCCTGAGGTCGGTCAGGTAGTAACTCAAACTGGCCTTGTTTCTGAAAGGATTTATTATGCTTAAAAATACACAGAACACCACAAAACAGTATGAAATAGATAGGCTAGGGAATTGCAGCTGTGAGAAACATAGGGTGAAGTGATGAGAACTTGTCTGGGGCTGGCCACACGTTTGGCATTAAGATGGCTAGTAGCCAACACAACTTGAGGGAAAACGGAGAGAGAAGGAGGAACCGTGTGTCTACTCTAATTCCTAATGCTGAGCTCAGGAAAGTGCCCCTCTCACAGACCCTCAAAAAAAGCCTCATCTTCAGAGGGCCCGTGTTTTTGAGACCATAGGTCTGTTTCTTTTAAAATGCTGGGTTGGTGCACTGGGATAACCCAGAGGGATGGTATGGGGAGGGAGGTGGGAGGGAGGTTCAGGAGTGGGAATTTACGTACACCCGTGGCAGATTCATGTTGATGTATGGCAAAACCAGTACAGTATTGTAAAGTAAAAAAACCAACCAACCAAACAAACAAAAAAAATCTTTCATGTAGGCGGAGGCTTGGGTCAGCCCCAAATGCAGACATGGATTTTAAAAGCCACACACATGGTATAACATGAGATGTTATGACTTTTAGTAAACACATTGTGGCCACTGCCCCACCCCAACCCTTTGGACAATGTTAGCCTTGGAGAAAGTTACATGAAAGGCTCTCAAGTCTCTTTAAAGGGACTGGGGGATTCACGGATGGGGGACATCATAGGGGCAGCTGCAGAGAGAACTCCCTGGGGGAGAAGCTTTCCAATCTGTGCCTGAAGGAGGTGGGACTTTCTTCTGTTGCTGCTGGAGATTTTAAACCAAGTCATGAAATAGATGAAAAGTAGAAGAAAGAGAGAAAACTTAGCGTAAAATAATAAAAGCAGGGTAGAAGGCTAAGAGAACATTAAAATGAAAGCATTGAGACTTGCTAAGAGAAAGTTGAAAGGAAAAGAGTAGACTAAATGTTTCAACAGGAAGATAAAAGCCCAATACAGATAAAAAGTTAAGACTTAAAGTAATCATGAAGGATAAATAAGGCTTTAAGATAAAGGAAATAGAATGGAGTCATTGAAAGAAAATGAGAGGAATTAAAAAAAATAAAGAGAAAAGCAGATTAGAGTTAAAAATAAAAATAGCAAGCTATGAATAAAATAAGAAAATTAAAATTAAGAATTGAAAAGTAGTAGCAAGATAATAAATCAGATTTAAGGTGAAAGAGACAGTAACACAAATAAAAAGGGTAAAATGTTAAACACATCAAAGTTAAAGAGATAAAAGATTAAGAGGATAACAGACTAAAACCTATGGAAAAAAAGTTGAAAATATAGAAGTAGATGGGTTTGAAGTTGAAGTACAAGATTAAGGAATTAAGAATGCTCCTTTAAGTGCTAATACTTTAACAAAGAGGATTAAGAGGAAAATATTCTGAAAAGAAATTAAAAGAAAGAAGCTTAAACTGAGAGGGAGAGATAATATAAAATAAAGTAAGAGTAAAGGGAAGGACAATATAAATTAGCACAAATCAAACAAAATTCTCAAGAACAGTGACAAAGAAAAAAGCTAAAAAGCTATACCATAAACCGAGAATGTCTCCCTGGCAAACGAAAAGCCAGCAACCACAAAAACAACATCTATCACCAATTGCCAAGGTGGGTGTAGGTCTCCACACTGGAGGGTCCCCTGGTGCAGTGGCACATATGGAGAGATGAGAAAGGGTATGGAGAGATGAAAAGGATATGAGAGGCTCTTTACTTTTTGCCCAGAAGCTTGCATGCTCTGACACCTTCTTTTGTGCTAATGACCTTGGCACTTGCTCTGTAACTCAACCAGCTGCCATCTGGGAGGCGCATAAGCAGTGGCCAAGTCCAAACTGTGCAGTCGTCTGGGGCAAAGACCATGGAGGGGAGCTAGTTCCACAGGTGGTGGTGGGAGGGAGGGAGATGGGGGTGGATGGAAGGAGGAATCAAAAGTAACTTTGTTTAGACATACAGATGGCTACCAAGTGCATGAAAAAGTGCTCAACATCACTAATCACCTGCTGCTAGGTCACTTCAGTCGTGTCTGACTCTGTGTGACCCCATAGACAGCAGCCCACCAGGCTCCCCCGTCCCTGGTATTCTCCAGGCAAGAACACTGGAGTGAGTTGCCATTTCCTTCTCCAATGCATGAAAGTGAAAAGTGAAAGGGAAGTCACTCAGTCGTGTCCAACTCTTCATGACCCCATGGACTGCAGCCTACCAGGCTCCTCCATCCATGGGATTTTCCAGGCGAGAGTACTGGAGTGGGGTGCCATCGCCTTCTCTGCACTAATCACCAGGGAAGTGCAAATCAAAACCACAGTGAGATATTACCTCACACCTAGAATGGTTATTGTCAAAAAGATAAATAATAACAAGTGTTGGTAAGGATGTGGAAAAAAGGGAATACTTGTGCAGTGTTGGAAAATTCGTGCAGCCACTATGGAAAATGGTATCAGCTCAGTCGCGCAGTTGTGCCGACTCTTTGCAATCCCATGAAGCACAGCACACCAGGACTGAACTATAAAGAAAGCTGAGCACTGAGAATTGATGCTTTTGATTTGTGTTGTTGGAGAAGATTCTTGTGAGTCCTTTGGACTACAAGGAGATCCAACCAGTTCATCCTAAAGGAAATCAGTCCTGAATATTCACTGGAAGGACTGATGGTGAAGCTGAAACGCCAATACTTTGGCCACCTGATGTGAAGAACCAACTCGTTTGAAAAGAAAGACCCTGATGCTGGGAAAGATTGAGGGCAGGAGGAGAAGGGGACTACAGAGGATGATGTGGTTGGATGGCATCACCAACGTGACGGAGATGCGTTTGAGTAGGCTCCAGGAGTTGGTGATGGACAAGGAAGCCTGGCGGGCTGAAGTCCATGGGGTCACAAAGAGTCAGATACGACTGAGCAACTGAATTGTAGGTTTCAGCATGGATATGAAGGATTCTACTTACACTGTATTACAAAGGCAGGGATTTTATTTCTCTCTCTCTCTCTCTCTTTTTTTAATTGCAGGGAGTGCTACCCATAGAGGCAGGCAGGTGGGGCCACTTAATATTCAGTTCCAAGTTTTGATGAATCAAAAATACAGTTGCAACCAAAGATGAGCAATGAAATTTTAGGACTTAAGAGTAATCATGAAGAGGATGGTTGGAAATTCAGGGTGCCAAAGAGGTTATTACATATAGTTGGATTGCTAATGTTGCTGCTAAAGTACCTGTGATTCCTGGCATGGATCATAGATGAATTATAGAAGATCATATAAAATACTTGTGTGTTTAGAATTTTCTTCCTGGGCAGTATCTGCTGGCAACTCTTCTGTAGGTAATTAACAACAGAAGTTCTTACGAATCTGCTTAGTAGATAGCCTGACAGTGATGCTTAAGGAAAATGATTTGTTTCTGGTTAGATGTGTTAAATTGTCAGCTATCAAGGATTTTATGTGTGAGACTGCTGGGAATGATGAGGTTGCAAGAACTTTTTCAAAGTACACCCTCCACAGGACCATCTTAGCATCCTATGCACCAGCCAGCATCTGTTTTTCTGAGAGAGAAAGAATCCAGACAATCAGTTTGAATACCAATTAAGTGGCTTAGAAATGTCCTGGTAAATGCATTGATCCTGGATAATCTGGTCCCAACAACAACAACAACAAGAAGTCATTGCCTAGCAGTTCCTGGCGTAGAGTTAGTTCTCAGTATTAGCTACTTATTGTTTGTCCAGCAACACTAACATTCATGGAAAACTTTGTGCCAGTCACTGTTATAAGCACCTTTTATTTATTCATTATCAGAAGAGTCTTTGCCATAAAAGAAAAACAATATGAAAGACCTGGAGATACTTTTCCAAGGTACTACATAGAAAGATTAAGAGAAAAAAATTGTTAAGTGCTAAGTGAAATTATCAACCTACCTGAGAAAACATAAAGTATGCACCTAGGAGTTTGATAACGAGAAGAATGAAGAAAGAACTTAAAGAATTGGAAATACAAAGGTTATGAAGGTGACCTATACTAATGGAGGGCAGTTTAGGTTCTGAAGAACTCCTGTACTTAATGAAGTCTCAGGCTCCTTAGCCCTAGAAGCTCCTGGGAACTAACCTCAAGTGTTTCTAGATTAATTCTTTGATTCTTGAAAGAAGGGCAGTTAGATGATCATTTGAGAAGAGAGATTATTCAAAGCCTATTCATTATGCCCTCAAATTTTAATATCATCACCTAAACACACTACATGATGTTTTTTTCTGAGCCAGTCAAGAGAATGAATAACTATAATAAAAATATATAATTATAGATTTAGTGTCTTATTGTGTATTTTGATGAGCACTTTAGATAGCATATGTGATTCAGTATTCACAACAAATTGCCAGAGAGTTCTTTCTTTCCCACATTTTACCATGAGCAAACTGAGCCTCAGAAAGTTAAGTACCTTATTCAAAGTCACACATGACCGAAACGGGCTTCCCTGGTAGCTCAGAGGTTAAAGCATCTGCCTGCAATGTGGGAAGCCCGGGTTCGATCCCTGGGTTGGGAAGATTCCCCTGGAGAAGGAAATGGCAACCCACTCCAGTATTCTTGCCTGGAGAATCCCATGGAGGGAGGAACCTGGTGGGCTACAGTCCATGGGGTTGCAAAGAGTCGGACACGACTGAGCGACTTCACTTCACTTCACTTTACCATGAGCAAACTGAGCCTCAGAAAGTTAAGTACCTTATTCAAAGTCACACATGAGCGAAACAGAATGGTGCTGATTGTATATGATGTATTAGTTTGAAAATAGAAAGAGCTTCTTTAGAAAACAACTTCCATTTCAGAATATGCACTGATAATGAGATTGCACTATATTTACATTTGCAATTATGTGGTCATTGTACAAGAAGTTTGGCACTTCATAGCACAATTCTTGGGGTTACAATTGTCTGGTCTCTGTTACTGCATGGTCCTATGACGTGTTGAATCACTCAGTGTTTCAGCTCCATTGTAAAAAAAATTAAAACTATATCCATGTAAGTGAAAAAAATCCTTTGGTTACTATGGGAATTTAAATGCACTGGCAGGGGTGACTAGCTGACAAGGGTTCCAGGATGACCTGGGAGTATGTGAAAATAGGGCAAATGACATCTTTTGGCCTTGAGGGGTTGTGAGAGTTCTACTTGGAAAGGAGCTGGATGCGGGACTTGGAGGGAGTTAGATTAGAATTACCATTCCCCTCTCCCCCCTTTTTTTGGTAGGTAAGAGAAAGTTAAGAAATGGATCAAAGATCATACAATTAGTTCCTGTTGAAGGTGACACTTGAACTCAGATCTCTTGTCTGATATTTAAAAGGGCTTTTCTTTTTCACTACTTTCATGAGGTTTGTTCTTTAGGGATGTTCCTCAGTCTACAAAAAACTGAGAAAAACCTCATTTTTGTGCATGTGTTTGTTTGCTCCAAATGTATGTATATTTTCTGTAGAATTACTCTATTAGGATAAAGCAGAGAATATTGGGGAATATTACAAAGTGGAATTAACCCAGCAAAAAAAAAAGCCCGTCTCCTCAGGAACAGGTCCACAAGAATACCTTTGCATCATCCAGGACTGAGTGGGAGCTACTGTCTATGGAGCAAAAGTGGGAGGGATCATCCTAAGGCCTGACCTGAATGTTTCTGTTGTACCAAGTCCAGTGACATTGGATGAGGCAGTTTCTACACTGGCTCCCAATGAGCCCCAATTCCTGGCATTGAAGCCTTTCAGTAATCTCCTCCCTTTCAGTGTGGGCTGGATTTAGTGACTTGCGTCTACCTCATAAGATGATGATAGCTGAGCAAGTGAGACAGAAATCTGTCATTTCTGAGATCAGGTTACAAAAAGACTCTGGCTTCCATCTTGCTCCCCATCTTTTGCTCTCTAGCTTGTTCACTCTCAGGGAAACCAGCTGCCATGCTGTGAGCTGCCCAGTGCAGAGGCGCATAACAAGGGGAAGCTTCCAAGGCCCTCAGTCTGACAATCTTCAAGGAACCAAATCCTGACAGCACCCATGTGAGTGAGCCTGGAAGTGGTCCTCCTGCAGGTGAGCCTCAAGATCACTGCAGCCTGTGAGACCCTGAGCCAGGGGACCCAGCTCAGCCTCTTCTGTATTCCTGACTCACAGAAACTATGATATAATAAAAGTGTGTTTTTATTTTTTTGAACCACTAGATGTTGAGGTAATGTGTCACACAGCAATAGAACATTAAGGCAAACACACTTGCTCACCTTCATTTAAGAACAGTTGTTCAGTTCAGTTCAGTCACTCAGTCATGTCCAACTCTGTGACCCCATGAACCGCAGCACACCAGGCCTCTCTGTCCATCACCAAATCCTGGAGTCCACCCAAACCCATGTCCATTTAGTTGGTGATGCCATCCAACCATCTCATCCTCTGTCGTCTCTTTCTCCTCCTGCCCTCAATCTTTCCCAGCATCAGGGTCTTTTCAAATGAGTCAGCTCTTTGCATCAGGTGGCCAAAGTATTAGAATTTCAGCTTCAACATCAGTCCTTCCAGTGAACACTCAGGACTGATCTCTTTCAGAATGGACTGGTTGCCTCTCCTTGTAGTCCAAGGGATTCTCAAGAGTCTTCTCCAACACCACAGTTCAAAAACATCAATTCTTTGGTGCTCAGCTTTCTTTATAGTCCAACTCTCACATCCATACATGACCACTGGAAAAAACCATAGCTTTGACTAGATGGACCTTTGCTGACAAAGTAATGTCTCTGCTTTTTAATATGCTGTTTAGGTTGGTCATAACTTTCCTTCCAAGGAGTAAGTGTCTTTTAATTTCATGGCTGCAATTACCATCTGCAGTGTTTTTGGAATCCAGAAAAATAGCCACTGTTTCCCCATCTATTTGCCATGAAGTGATGGGACTGATGCCATGATCTTAGTTTTCTGAATGTTGAGCTTTAAGTCAACTTTTGCACCCTGCTCTTTCACTTTCATCAAGAGGCTTTTTAGTTCTCTCCACTTTCTGCTATAAGGGTGGTGTCATCTGCATATCTGAGGTTATTGATATTTCTCCCAGCAATTTTGATTCCAGCTTGTGCTTCTTCCAGCCCAGCGTTTCTCACAATGTACTCTGCATAAGTTAAATAAGCAGGGTGACAGTTGTTGGGAGGCTTTAACGGACTGGAATGTTTCATTTTTCCTTCCCATGTTGGTGTTTTTAGAACCATAAGCTATTGCCTAGTGCAAGGATATTCCTTGCTACAGGTGTGAATTAATCTTTAGACAGCTTTANTACATTTGCAATTATGTGGTCATTTTACAAGAAGTTTGGCACTTCATAGCACAATTCTTGGGGTTACAATTGTCTGGTCTCTGTTACTGCATGGTCCTATGACGTGTTGAATCACTCAGTGTTTCAGCTCCATCGTAAAAAAAATTAAAACTATATCCATATAAGTGAAAAAAATCCTTTGGTTACTATGGGAATTTAAATGCACTGGCAGGGGTGACTAGCTGACAAGGGTTCCAGGATGACCTGGGAGTATGTGAAAATAGGGCAAATGACATCTTTTGGCCTTGAGGGGTTGTGAGAGTTCTACTTGGAAAGGAGCTGGATGCGGGACTTGGAGGGAGTTAGATTAGAATTACCATTCCCCTCTCCCCCCTTTTTTTGGTAGGTAAGAGAAAGTTAAGAAATGGATCAAAGATCATACAATTAGTTCCTGTTGAAGGTGACACTTGAACTCAGATCTCTTGTCTGATATTTAAAAGGGCTTTTCTTTTTCACTACTTTCATGAGGTTTGTTCTTTAGGGATGTTCCTCAGTCTACAAAAAACTGAGAAAAACCTCATTTTTGTGCATGTGTTTGTTTGCTCCAAATGTATGTATATTTTCTGTAGAATTACTCTATTAGGATAAAGCAGAGAATATTGGGGAATATTACAAAGTGGAATTAACCCAGCAAAAAAAAAAGCCCGTCTCCTCAGGAACAGGTCCACAAGAATACCTTTGCATCATCCAGGACTGAGTGGGAGCTACTGTCTATGGAGCAAAAGTGGGAGGGGTCATCCTAAGGCCTGACCTGAATGTTTCTGTTGTACCAAGTCCAGTGACATTGGATGAGGCAGTTTCTACACTGGCTCCCAATGAGCCCCAATTCCTGGCATTGAAGCCTTTCAGTAATCTCCTCCCTTTCAGTGTGGGCTGGATTTAGTGACTTGCGTCTACCTCATAAGATGATGATAGCTGAGCAAGTGAGACAGAAATCTGTCATTTCTGAGATCAGGTTACAAAAAGACTCTGGCTTCCATCTTGCTCCCCATCTTTTGCTCTCTAGCTTGTTCACTCTCAGGGAAACCAGCTGCCATGCTGTGAGCTGCCCAGTGCAGAGGCGCATAACAAGGGGAAGCTTCCAAGGCCCTCAGTCTGACAATCTTCAAGGAACCAAATCCTGACAGCACCCATGTGAGTGAGCCTGGAAGTGGTCCTCCTGCAGGTGAGCCTCAAGATCACTGCAGCCTGTGAGACCCTGAGCCAGGGGACCCAGCTCAGCCTCTTCTGTATTCCTGACTCACAGAAACTATGATATAATAAAAGTGTGTTTTTATTTTTTTGAACCACTAGATGTTGAGGTAATGTGTCACACAGCAATAGAACATTAAGGCAAACACACTTGCTCACCTTCATTTAAGAACAGTTGTTCAGTTCAGTTCAGTCACTCAGTCATGTCCAACTCTGTGACCCCATGAACCGCAGCACACCAGGCCTCTCTGTCCATCACCAAATCCTGGAGTCCACCCAAACCCATGTCCATTTAGTTGGTGATGCCATCCAACCATCTCATCCTCTGTCGTCTCCTTCTCCTCCTGCCCTCAATCTTTCCCAGCATCAGGGTCTTTTCAAATGAGTCAGCTCTTTGCATCAGGTGGCCAAAGTATTAGAGTTTCAGCTTCAACANGCTAGAGGGGACATTGCCTTTTCTAAGTGATTCAATTAAGGTGAGTCTCAGAGACAGGACTAGATCCCGTATCTTCCTGATTCTCAGAAAGAATGCGCTGTAAGGGGAAAATTCAGATTATGGTATTCTTGCCCACCCCTCTTCACTATCAGGATGTATGTTGAGGGGAGAGAAGTGGTGCATTTCTTTTTGTGTTATGACCAACAATCTCATTCAGTTATTATGTGATGAGCTCACTGAAGTTTTCACAAAAAAGCAGCTGTAGAACTCTGGTGGTGAAGCTGGTTTCACACCCCCCATGCTTCTGTTCACACCCCCCAGGGCTGCTGTTTGGAGACCCAGGCTTGGCCCAGGTCCTGGAGGTCCTGGCACTGCCACATGCCCCAGCTTTCCCCCTCCCCTTGAGAGTCTGGGCTCTGTAAACTGCCCCTTGGAATGGCAGCAGCCTTCTTCCCCTTCCCAACACGTTGTCTGTCATGGAAGATTTTGTTAATGGGTTAACTGAGGCTGAGTCCTCCCTGCTTATGAAAATGAGGACTTTCCCAGCACATTAGCCATATCTATTTAACATGTATATAAACCATTTAAACCAACCAACATATATGAACCATTTAACATATATAGACCATTGAAAAAAGACAAAAAGATATTACAAGCTCAGCCCTGTGCCTGAGGGATGTTTGCCTTAAAGGTAATATTCAAGTGTAGAGAGCAGACTTGGAAATGGGAAACATGTGCTGAAGTTTACTCGCAGTTTGTTCCTTGACTTGGAACTCAGTTTTCTCATCAGTAAAATGAGGATTACAGTGTCTCTTTTTCTACTCTTTCTGAGATAACATTTTTCTAGGATTCTTTGCATAAATTAAATTCCATCCAAATAAAAGTGTAATAGTTAGTCCATAACCGGTGTGGCTCAGTCTCAGAGCAGCATCAGGGTGAATAAACACAGTCCAGAGAACTAAGAGGTGTAGGTCCTTTGCTAGGATGTCTGGAAAATCGTGAAGAGGATATACACTGTCATCTATAATTTCCTTACTCTCACCCCACCCAACCCCACTTTTTCCTCATGACTCAGGCGGAAGAGCCTGATAATAAACAAACTGGAGGCTTCTTTAGAGGAACAGGGCAGAGGAAGGGTAGGGACATACAAATACACTAAGAATAATAGTCTCTTATGTGATGGGGTAAATGTTATTAGGCTGGAGACTAGAAAACTGCTTTTGGCCAAAAGAGTGGGTTTGGTAGACATAGATGGTCATAGCTTTGGCTCAGGCCACATCTACCTGGCCGAGTGGTGGAGAATGGAAAACTTCTGCCTCTCTAGGTATCAGAGAGCTGCACGGTTTAGTTCTCGGGCAGTTTGCTGGAGCTCCTGGGGCTCCTGCCTTTTTTAATGCCAAGAGGAGAAAACACTTCCAGGAAAGCAGTCATTTCCAGTTGTACTTGTAGATCAGTGGTTTACTGGGGATGTGGAGAGGTTGCCTTCTCACTGCAACCTGACTTCCAGGCATACTTGGTATATCCAGAGACAATTTTGGCTGTCACCATTGAAAAGGGGGTGGTGTGCTACTGGTACACTGTAGGAAGCGGCCAGAGATGCTGCTAAGCATCCTATAATGCACAGGACAGCCCCATAGCAAAGAATTGTCTGGTCCCAAATGGTGGCGCTAATGGTAAAGAACTCACCTGATAATGCAGGAGACATAGAGATGCGTGTTTGATCCCTGGGTTGGGAAGATCCCCTGGAGAAGGGAATGACAACCCACTTCAGTATTCTTGTCTCAAGAATCCCATGGATAGAAGAGCCTGGCAGGTTACAGTTCATAGGATCTCATAGAGTCAGACATGACTGAAGTGACTTAGCACGCATGCAGTTATCACTAGTGCTGAGACCGAGACTCTACTGTAGACCTTACTGGTCATCTCTTACCATCACAAGCTCTTACCTGCTTACCCCATCTCAGCTATGTTCTGAGCTTGACCAATCCCAGTTTCCAGGGAACAATTTCTAGGGAAAGAAATAGTCTGGGAGAGTAGATGGGAGCTCGAAATGAAGAAATTCTCATTGAGGGCTGGCAGGAAAAGGGAGATCAGAGTTGATTGATCTCCCTGCCATTAAAAATGGGAAGTAGCGTTTAAAGTATGAAGAGGGGCAAAGGGCACGCATATGCAAAGAGAAGCCTCATGACAAATAAAAGGCAGTTTGAGTCCAAGAGCCAGGGATTGAAACAGGCTGTAAACAAACAACGTCCATTTTCAGATGAAAAGAGGACAGTGGTTCCTCTCAGCCCTGAGAAACACGTGGTCTGGGCAAACGATTTTCATATTGACGTTTCTCAGGAAAGATAAAGGCAGTGAAATACCAAAAGTGATCTGATTCCTGTGTCAGGGACACCTCTTTAATGGTGTTTGTGCACGAGTGCTGATTTTCACAAGGCAGCGTTGGTGAGACACTGCCCTTTTCAGACTTCCATGGAAATATTTTCCATCATTTTGACATTTCATTTAAAATGAAATACAGGAGATATTAAAAATTCATGTTCGTGACAGGTATTATTTGTTTGACTTTGAAATATACAGTGAACACTCTGTTAATGAACAGTGAGGGAAGTGTCAGGATTGTGTGCTCGTGCATATTCATGGGCCGCTCCCTGACTTCAGAGGAAAACAATTGCCAAATCAGAGAGGGCTGACCTTTTGTGGTTCTAAAATCTGTGAGTGTGTGGCTATGAATAATTAAATAAGGAATAATAAAAATGACCCTTTTTTGTGTGTGTGGGGGTAGTTCAGGTAAAAGCAAAATGCCATGACTTTATCCTAGAAACATGAGCCTCAATTATTTCTGAATTTGCATGAATTATATGACTATCTCACTCGAAACATTACAGAGACGCAATCACATTAAGTCATCCAAGTGCCAGCATGCCATCTGTGTTTCTCTGTAGTCTTTCCTCCACCCTGAGGACAGTGCAGTCCTGGGGCTTGGAGGGGGAGCCTTCCTCTCTCTGAATCCTCTCTTCTCCTCCCATTTAGACTGTAGGGGGAAATTGCTTTTTCCTAGGCTGGGAGACACTTTTTCCTATGCTGGGAGACACTTTTTCTGAACTGTTAAGGGTGAAGCAAAGGAAAGGGATTGTTTTGTCATCATTACCATTGGAACAAGAAAAGGGCCGCTGTATGGGAATGGGAAGAAAGAGGGATGAAAACCCAGTTCCTTATGTAGTAAGACCAAAGAGGGGTAGCCTTCTATTTTCTCTTATTCAAAACCATAATTTATTATTGTTATTAGATGACATAGAAAAAAATACCTTTATTCTTTTGTCAGGCAAAGGGGGTCATAGTGGACTAATGTCCTCAAAACTGTGTGTCCCCATAATTTATTATTATTACTTTGAAAAATTAAGGTGTAGAGTTTTTGCATTCTTGAGAGTTTTCCACTGTGCAAAATTCCATGAACACATCTCAGTTTTCTCGCTGATTTCCTTTATAAATTAAATAACAGTTTCATTTATTCACAAATCCTTTCAGCATATCTGCCATCTGCTGCGTGCAGAAGAGAGGCAGATTCTGGTCTCACAAACTTTATAGTCTAGTGGGGGGGATGGGCAATGCCAGGGGAGGATGGGTTACTGCAGGTGCACACGCCAGGGGAAACCAACCTGGCNGCATATCTGCCATCTGCTGCATGCAGAAGAGAGGCAGATTCTGGTCTCACAAACTTTATAGTCTAGTGGGGGGGATGGGCAATGCCAGGGGAGGATGGGTTACTGCAGGTGCACACGCCAGGGGAAACCAACCTGGCCTGGAAGTTCCAAGAAACCTCCCTGGTGAACTTTGAAGGACGAGTGAGAGATGGCCTGGTAGAGAAAACTTCAGGTGTGAGGCCTCCTGAAGGGGAAATGCTATTCTCAGATAATCCCCCAGCCACTACAAATAACCGCACTGGAAACATCAGGAGAAATTAACTCTCCAGGTGAAGCCTGAGGCCTGGATTCTAACGCTGGTTCTGACATTTATTAAGGAGCAGAGAGGTTGTGATATTTGTTCAAGGTCACACAGTCTATTTTCTCATTGTGATTTCTATGTGTGGGGAATAGTGGGAGCATGAGGTTCAGGGCTGGATTTAGTGATTTGAAATTTTGAATACTCAATGGTCTTACATTTATGTACATATGTAAGGAATACTGTAAATCAATATTAGTGCTTCTATTATCCCTCTTTAAGATTTTCTATAAGGTTATAATATCTCATGGGCTATGGCACAAGCATATCTTTAAAGTCTAAAAAAATAAAAAAGACCTTGTCCTTTATCTTTAGCAATGCTTACGAGAATTCCTGGCACATTGTTGTTGTTGTTCAGATGCTCAGTCATGTTCAACTCTTTGAGACCCCATGGGCTGCATCACAGCAGGCTTCCCTGTCCTTTTTCCTTTTCCATCTCCTAGAGTTTGTCAAACTCATGTCCATTTAGTCAGTGATGCCATCCAACCATCTCATCCTCTGTTGTCCCCTTCTCTTTCTGCCTTCAATCTTTCCCAGCATCAGAATCTTTTCTAATGAGTCAGTTCTTCACATCAGTTGGCCAAAATATCGGAGCTTCAGCTTCAGCATCAGTCCTTCCAATGAATATTCAGGGTTGGTTTTTAGGACTGACTAGTTTAATCTTCTTGCTGTTCAAGGGACTCTAAAGAGTTTTCTCCTAACCTAACCTAACCCTAACCCTAACAGTTCGAAAGCATCAGTTGCTCAGTGCTCAAACTTCTCACATCCATACATGACTACTGAAAAAACCGTAGCTTTGACTATATGAACCTTTGTTGGCAAAGCATTGTCTCTGCTTTTTAATATGTTCTCTAAGTTTGTCATCAAGATTGCTGGGAGAAATATCAATAACCTCAGATATGCAGATGACAGCACCCTTATGGCAGAAAGTGAAGAAGAACTAAAGAGCCTCCTGATGAAAGTGAAAGAAGAGAGTGCAAAAGTTGGCTTAAAGCTCAACATTCAGAAAATTAAGAACATGGCATCCGGTCCCATCACTTCATGGCAAATAGATGGGGAAACAGTGGCTGACTTTATTTTTCTGGGCTCCAAAATCACTGTAGATGGTAATTGCAGCCATGAAATTAAAAGATGCTTATTCCTTGGAAGGAAAGTTGTGACCAACCTAGATAGCATATTAGAAAGCAGAGACATTACTTTGCCAACAAAGATCCGTCTAGTCAAGGCTATGGTTTTTCCAGTAGTCATGTATGGATGTGAGAGTTGGACTATAAAGAAAGCTGAGCACCAAAGAATTGATGCTTTTTTACTGTGGTGTTGGAGAAGACTCTTGAGAGTCCCTTGGACTGCAAGGAGATTCAACCTGTCCATCCTAAAGGAAATCAGCCCTGGGTGTTCATTAGAAGGACTGATGGTGAAGCTGAAACTCCAATACTTTGGCCACCTGATGCAAAGAACTGACTCATTGGAAAAGACCCCAATGCTGGGAAAGATTGAAGATAGAAAGAGAAGGGGATGACAGAGGATGAGATGGTCGGATGGCATCACCCACTTGATGGACATGAGTTTGAGTAAACTCCAGGAGTTGGTGATGGACAGGGAAGCCTGGTGTGCTTCAGTCCATGGGTTCACAAAGAGTTGGACAAGACTGAGTGACTGAGTGACTGAGCTGAACTGAACTGATGTGACCAGATCCCATGGATTTAGTTTGTTGAATATTGAGTTTTAAGCCAGCTTTTCCACTCTCACATAGTGGGTGTCTAAGAAATAAGGCTGAATGAATAAATAACTTTTATTAAAAATTAGCAACTTACCTGTTAACATGAAAAGCTAGTGGGGCATAATTTTAGCATCCAGACCCCTTGTCTGGTGAGAGCACCAGGAGGAAGTATAGGGCAGATGATTAACAAATGTTGATCTGAAGGAAGTTTTTACTTTTTAGCCAGTTTCTTAAGCATCAAGTATATCCCTTTTATTATGTCAGCAAGTTTAACATACCCTGTTGTCAACAAAGCAAAGGGCTTCCTTGGTGGTCCAGTGGTTAAGAATCCGCCTTGCAATGCAGGGGACACCAGTACGATCCCTGGTACAGGAAGATCCCACCTGCTTCAAGGCATCAAAGCCTGTGTGCCACAGTTACTGAGCACATGTGCCACAACTGCCAAGCTGAGTGCTAGTGCTGCACCTACTGAAGCGCGTGCGCTCTAGAGCCTGGACTCTGCAACAACAGAAGCCACTGCAATGGGAAGCCTGCATGCCACAAATAGAGAATAGCCCCTGCTCTGCGCCACTAGAGAAAGCCCGCACACAATAACAAAGGCCAGCACAGGCAAAAATTAATAAATAACTCATTAAAAAACACTCAAGCTATTTAAAACAAACAAAAGCAAAGCAAAGACTTCCAGAGTGGATTCCAAGTAGGAGATGGTGATGAAAAGGATCAGAAAACAAGAAGGTGGGTAGGACATCCGGTTCACTATCAGAACCAATCCTAGAGAAGCCAGTAGTTCAAAGAAAAGTCTGATTTCTGTTGCTTCTAATCCTTCCTTGTTTCTTTTCTTATGGAATTCCTATGTACAGTTAGATACTTCCTCCTGCCTCATATTTCCAGCATGTAATTCCTTTCTGTTCTGCAAACCAAATAAGGCTTTAAGATATCAACCTGACATAATAATGTCTTTACATCTTGCACCACTTAAACCTTTCAAACATGTTGGTATTAGGCTCTTACAAAAAAATCTGCCCACCCCTCAGAAAAGGGGAGGCATTTTCCATTCTCTTGATCAAGAAGATGACTCATGGTGAGAGGTCTTCTCTAGAGTCACAGAGGGGATCATTCCTAGACCCTCAAAGCTGGTTACTTCAAGGAAGGTTTGATGAAGAGGCTGTTTAAAGAGGTTTGCATTTAGTATAGGGAAAAATATTAAGAGGTAGTATGGACTTGGCAACCCACTCCAGTATTCTTGCCTGGAAAATCCCATGGACAGAGGAGCCTGGCTGGCTGCAGCCCATAGGTCTCAAAGAGCTGGGCATGACTGAAGTGACTGAGCGCAGCACAGTGTGGAATCCTAGAGCTGTAAATACTGGGGGCTGTTACTATTTGTAAGTCTGAAGGCCTGAAGCGATTAACAGAACCCAGAGAAGGGGAAGGATGTGCAGAGGGGGCCATCTGAAAGGCGCTAAGACACAGCAGCCCATTTGTGACACCACAGGGCGAAATCCAGGGGAACAAATGCCTCTGCTTCTATCTCCTCTATCTTGCGGATTTGTTGCTGGTGTTTCTTGGATGGATTAGTGGTAAATAATTGGCCTACAAATGCAGGAGATGGAGGTTTGATCCCTGGATTGGGAAGAGCCCCTGGAGGAGGAAATGGCAACCCACTCCAGTATTCTTGCCTGGAGAAGCCCATGGACAGAGGAGCCTGGGGGGCTACAGTCCATGGGATTGGAAAGAGTCAGACACAGCTCAGTGACTGAGCATGGATGCTCCCTAGGCAACAGACCAAGCTGGGAGCCAGAGGCAACGACGTCCATCCTTGTCAATCTCCTGGTACCCAGAAGGTTGAGCAAGAGTGGAGAATGATCTGGAAGCACAGGAAGATGTTTGTCCCACACATCACTCTGAGGTGGGGTTAGACCAGAGGCCATACCCCCAGATTCCTCTCTCATTACTTGTCCACATACTATCCTTTCCTCCAGGTAAGAGCATCTGAGTTCACAGCACCTAGTCCCAAACCGCCTGTGAACTCTTTGATCCCTGTATCTTGAGGATTTCTGGTTGGAAAGCTAAACTTTGGGTGGATATACTATTTATCCACTTGTCATCCAAGCACATCCTTAACATGCATTATTGTCAAGTATATATAATACTGATTCTCCTGACCATTTAATATGAGACTTTGTTTCTTGACCACAACTGCAAGGTGATTTTTGATACAAAACAACTGATTATGTACTCTGGCTGCACACATTGTGTTAAATCTTGTAAGGAATTATAGTCAATGCCAATCATTGTGTAAGTGAAGGTCAGACTTTACATCTTCAGTTGGTATCATCAGCATTTTTGGGATAGCTCTTTGAAGCGCACAAATTAATATTGGGATGCCTATCAGCACTGAAGGCATCTGTGAGAAATTAAATGTTTGTGGACTACGTAAGAGAGAGTGCAAGAGAGGAAAATATATACCAGAGTCCCCATGCACAAAATCATTGGTTTAAACTACAAGGACTCTGATCACTCAGCTTTTTAAAAATGCCGTATATAGCTCAGATATTTGAGTTAGAAACACTGATTCCCAATTTTAAAGGTTTAGTCAGTGAGCAGCTGGGGAGAAAGACCCGCATGCATGCGTGCTCTGTTTAAAATTATAGTTGAGAGTGCATTTGTACAGGCAATATATATATAGTATGGTAATTAAAAGCAATTCTTGTGGTTTAGGAAAATCTAGATTCAAATCCTGGCTCCACTACTTACCAGCTATGTGATTTTTCTGAGCCTCAGTTTCCTCTCATGTAAAATAGGAATAATAATTTTACTATTTGTATCAGTTAGCTTTCACTACAATAATTTGCATAAAAATGTAGCTTAGAACCTCATAATCATAAAACCTCAGTGACATAAAACTCCAGGGGCATTGAACATTTATTGTTTGTGTGTTTGGAATTGTGTGGATGTTGGTGAGGCAGCTCTGCTGATCTTGACTGAACTTGATCACTTGTCTTGGTATTGACTGGCTATTGACTAAATGGCCTCATCCAGGATGACCTGGGTGACTGGCTACGCTCCATGTGTCTTTCATCCTCTAGCAGGCTAGCTTGAGCATAGTCTCATGGTGATGGCAGGGGGCAGAATCAGTAAGGAGAAATGCAGAAGCTCTTTTCAAGACTCTGATTGCTTTGTGATTGCTAGTATTCTATTAGCCAAAGCAACATGCTGCTGCTGCTGCTAAGTCACTTCAGTCATGTCTAACTCTATGCGACCCCATAGATAGCAGGAACATGCTTTAGTCATAAATCAGAGGAAGATGAGCACCGAAGAATTGATGTTTTTGAACTGTGGTGTTGGAGAAGACTCTTGAGTCCCCTAGACTGCAAAGAGATCCAGCCAGACAATCCTAAAGGAAATCAGTCCTGAATATTCATTGGAAGGACTGATGCTGAAGCTGAAAGTCCTGTACTTTGGCCACCTGATGTGAAGAACTGACTCATTGGAAAAGACCCTGATGCTGGGAAAGATTGAAGGTGGGAGGAGAAGGGGATGACAGAGGATGAGGTGGTTGGATGGCATCACTGACTCAATGGACATGAGTTTGAGTAAACTCTGGGAATTGGTGATGAACAGGGAAGCCTGGTGTGCTGCAGTCCATGGGTGCACAAAGAGTTGGACACGACTGAGTGACTGAGCTGAAAGTAACTGGACAGAGGACATAGTTATGTGCAAAGAATGTGGATACAAGCAAAGAAGGAGAGTTGGAACCATTAGTGCAGCCAATCTACTGCAGGATGCTGAGGTTTAAATGAGATAATACTCGATCACATAATAAATGGTGATTGTTGTTATATCCCTATTAATANGGATACAAGCAAAGAAGGAGAGTTGGAACCATTAGTGCAGCCAATCTACTGCAGGATGCTGAGGTTTAAATGAGATAATACTCGATCACATAATAAATGGTGATTGTTGTTATATCCCTATTAATATTACAGTTAGCATCTATCTACGTCTTTTTTGTTTGTTTGTTTTTGATCTTTGCTACTTGATGAGCTTATAGAAATTCCTGCTTTAAAAGAGGATGCAGGGGTTTGGGTTTAAAACCTGGCAATGAAACTCAGTCTTAATACAACTTGCTGTGTATTGTGGTGCTCCAGTGCTTGCTTGGAAAATCCCATGGACAGAGGAACCTNAGTGGTAAAGAATCTCCCTGCAATGAAGGAGACACAGGAGATGTATATTCAATCCCTGGGTTAAAAAGATTCCCTGGAGGAGGATATGGCAACCCACTCCAGTATTCTTGCCTGGAGAATCCCATGGACAGAGGAGCCTGGCGGGCTACAGTCCTTGGCGTTGCAAAGAGTCAGACACGGCTGAGCACACAGAGCATGCATGTGAGGAGCGTGACACCTGTACAGGTGTGTGGTCCTTCAAGGGCTGGGCACAGCCCTGTGGCTTCATGAGGTGTCCAGTGGATGCTTACCACTGACTGATGGGACTCTTTCCTCACCACTGTAGTGAGTGATGCCTGCTTCGCCTTATATGCTACATCTGTTTGGTCATGACTTCAAGTCAAAACATGGATGACACTCCCTCTCTCATATTTCCTAAGCTGTCGCTCATCTCTCTGGCTAGTTCAGCAGCCTCTATAGAGAGGTCATATATTTAACATTTGCTATTTTCCCCCTGTCTTGTGTCCGGCCTCTGTGCTGTTGCCCCTTTCTGCCTCCTGTTGCTTTTACCAGTCCCCCTCTCTTCCCAACCATAATATATCATCAGTTTTTTTAAAGGTACATTTTTATTTTGGTCTATAAACTTCCTAAACATGAGAATACTCATTCTCTATTTGAAAAAAGTGAAAGTGTGAAAGTCTGTCAGTAGTGTCTGACTCGTTGCGAACCCTTGGACTATACAATCCATGGAATTCTCCAGGCCAGAATACTGGAGTGGGTAGGCTTTCCCTTCTCCAGGGGATCTTCCCAATCAAGGGATCTAACCCAGGTCTCCTGCATTGCAGACGTATTCTTTACCAGTTGAGCCACAAAGGAAGCCCAAGAGTACTGGAATAGGTATCCTTTCTCTTCTCCAGAGGATCTTCCCAACTCAGGAATCGAACTGGCGTCTTCTGTGTTGCAGGCAGATTCTTTACCAACTGCGCTATCAGGGAGGCCCTAAACACGAGAATACTCACTCTTTTTTAAAAAAAGAATTCATAATTTTTACTTTTCACTATCAGACTGATTTTTCCTACACTTAGTTGAGATTACTGAGCTATGTATTGTATTGAGCTATGCCTTCATCCTTAAATTTCAAAAATGCCTTTTTCTGTCAAATCTTATTTAGGAGTGTTAACTGAGGAAGATGACTGCACGTAGAATGTTGACACTCAACGGGCTCCTTGAAATAGGTGACCTTGGATATGGGCAATGAGATAATAAGCAAAAAAGGATTGGCAGAAACCAGCTGCTTCCAAGATAGCGTAGGAGCACCACTGAAAGAAGGGCAGCGGAAATTGAACAGATAAGTTGATCAAAGACAAAAGCTTACCAAGGAACTAGGATTTTTAAGGAAAATCATCGAGGTACCTGTTATTTATGCATTAGTAATTCCAATGCATGGATTGAGCAACTACTATATTATCTGGAATGTTCTGCTGCTGCTGTTGCTGTGGCTATTAACTCGCTTCAGTCGTGTCTGACTCTGCAACCCCATGGACTATAGCCCACCAGACTTCTGTGTTCATGGGATTATCCTAGCAGGAATGCTGGCGTGGGTTGCCATGCCTTTCTCCAGGGGACCTTCCCAACCCAGGGACTGAACCCACATCTCTTATGTCTCCTGCATTGGCAGGTGGTTCTTTACCTCTAACACTACCTGGGAAACCCCTACACTGTTCTACTCACTGGTAATGTAGAGAAATGAGATGGTCAGTTCAGTTCAGTCACTCAGTCGTGTCTGGCTCTCTGCGACCCCATGAACCACAGCACACCAGGCCTCCCTGATCATCACCATCTCTCTTGGAGTTCACTCAGACTCACGTCCATCAAGTCCGTGATGCCATCCAGCCATCTAATCCTCGGTCATCCCCTTCTCCTCCTGCCCCCAATCCCTCCCAGCATCAGAGTCTTTTCCAATGAGTCAGCTCTTCACATGAGGTGGCCAAAGTACTGGAGTTTCAGCTTTAGCATCATTCCTTCCAAAGAAATCCCTGGGCTGATCTCCTTCAGAATGGACTGGTTGGATCTCCTTACAGTCCAAGGGACTCTCAAGAGTCTTCTGCAACACCACAGTTCAAAAGCATCAATTCTTCAGCACTCAGCCTTCTTCACAGTCCAACTCTCACATCCATAGATGACCACAGGAAAAACCATCAGTTACCTGCTTATAAGCTAGTGGGAGCAGGGGTCAAGGCAGGGACAATAATAGAATACATAAAATGCACTGTTTTGGGTTAAAAAGTTGGTAAATTTAGTTTGGATTCTTTGTGCTTGAGGTACCTAGATAAGAGGGAGTGCGGGATGGGGCAATTGCCTCATTTCAGAGATGCTCACATGCAGAACAGCTGTTGGTAATCTTGCAGAAAGAAGGACTCTTTGGACAAGATGAGCTCACAGAGCATATGAATGATATCACGCTTTTGGTTCTTTTTTCCCCCCACAATTCCACTGTGTGATACCTTCTCTTTAATAATGCTCATAGAGAGGATGGAGGATTCTGTGAGCATCTGAGCCCTTGGCCATAACACCCTCCTCTCAGCAGCAGAAATCACAAAGGAGATGTCTTGGTTTTATAATCAAGGTTATAAAGGCAATTTAAAATGTTCCATGGCTTATTTCCTGCCTTTCTCGACTGCTTTATAGATTGACATCTGAAATGGCCTCCAACCTGGCAGCCCTGTTCTAATTATCTAAAATGAAAGAAGGGGAAATATTTGTATTTCTTGGGAAAAAAATACACATCACTCCTTAAAAAAGTGAAGCTGTGAAGGAAAACAGATTCTCCACCTCAGTAAATTTAAAGCAGTAACTTTTCCCTTGTTACCAAAATACAAAGTCATCACAAAAGTTCAGACAATATAGATCAGAATAGTAATGTCATAAAAACCCATCACCTTGAAATTACCATTGCTAACAAGTTCTTGGCCTTATGATATTTTCTCCTTTAAAAATATTGATGTGTGTTTCATAATAGTGTGTTCATATGAAGCATGAAAGAGAAAAAGTGAAAGTGTTAATCGCTCAGTTGTGTCCAGCTCTTTGTGATCTCACAGATTATAGCCTACCAGGCTTCTCTGTCTGTGACTTTCTCCAGGCAATACTGGAGTTGATAGTCATTCCTTTCTCCAGGGGATCTTCCTGACCCAGGGATCAAACCTGGGTGTCCTGCATTGCAGGCAGATTGTTTACCATCTGAGACATCAGGAAAGCTCCCATATGAAGTATACTATTCTATATCATCTGATGTTTTCATTTAGTAGTTGTTATCAGTATGCTTAATTTCACCAGTTTGGAGGTACAGAATGAGTTCACACTACTACTAATATTCAAGACAGATTAACCTGTGGCTCTAGTATGCAAAAATATCTCATGCCTCCCTCCCTCTCCCTCCCCCTAACCACTGTCATCTCACAGTTTTAGCTCAAGTTTTAAAAACCCAAGGATATTTTACTTAACCATAAAAAAGATTGAAATAATGCCATTTGCAACAACAAGGATAAGCTACTTTACTTAGATTATCATACCAAGTGAAGTCAGTAAAAGAGAAAGACAAATACCGTATGATATCACTTATATGTGGAATCTAAAATACGACACAAATGAACTTATTTGTGAGACAGAAACAGACTCACAGAAAACAGACCTATGCTTACCAAGTGGAAAGGGGTGAGGGAGGGATAAATTAGGGGTTTGGGATTAGCAGATATAAACTATTGTATATAAAATACATAAATAACAAGGTCTGACTGTATATCACAGAGAACTATATACAGTATCCTATAGTAAACCAAAATGGAAAGAATATGTATTTATATGGATAGCTGAATTCCTTTGCTGTACTCCAGAAACTAACACAACATTGTAAATCAAATATGTGCAAAAAAAAAAAAAATCCAAGGACATTTACATAACTCTAGGACTCAGGCTTTGTCATAATCCTGCCATGGAGAAAGGACCGGAAAATCAATGTAGTCAACTAAAACAGTCCCGTTGTTTTGGCTGCCATTCTTGCTGCCTGATGCTGCTGCTCCAGTGATGTACTTAACCTTTCCCAAAAGGTCTGTGGTGATGTGCCACGTTTGACATTGACCATGGTCTCGCAGCCAGAGACAGTCATGACCACTGAAGAAAGTACTTTTTGGAATGATGCACGTGCTAGCTCTAGAACAGTTTCTCTAGATACTCTTGGAGAGAAAAGATAAAGGTATTTTTCCTACATCATTACATTCATTTGGGGCTGTAACATTGCTCCCCCACCCCCCCACACATATATACATACACGGTTGCAGGTTGGATTCTTTAGAAGTGGACTCTAACGTGCAGTTTGGGATGTTACATATTTATTGGGGATCAGCACCTGGCAAAGAAAAGGGGAAGAAGCAGGACTGGCAGAGGAAGAAGTTGAGCTGTGGTGCCTGCTTGACAAAGCCTCAGCCAGTGAGTATTGCCCATTAGGGCTGTCCTGTGTTGTGTTGATATGGCTGAGACTTTATAACCCTGTCTCAGTCCCTGGATGTGGGCTGCCCCTCAGGAAAGGACATGACTTTGGGCAAGACAGCTCTCTGTAACTGAGGCATACCCTGAAAGATCCCCTTTGTCCCTGAAGGTGGGCAGCAGATCCTTCCCCAGGGAAGGCTCTGCTTGGCGCATCTCTGGTCCTCACAGTCCATCATCTCCTGAGCTCCATATATATTTGGGGAGCAGCTTGTCTAGGATATTAGTGAGACCCTTTTTTGATAGAAAACTCAGAAGAGGGAGGTTATAGGACATCCTGTAGTCCTGTTGCTATTGGTCTTGGGCTGCAGTTAATATTCGCTGTCTTCCTCCTTTCCTGTCCATTCTAGATTCCTCTCGCCTTCAGTGACAAGATCTGTAAGCCGCGGTGGCTTCCGTAGTGGCTTGAACCAGACCCCGAGGGTTCTGAGAGCTTGGTAACCGTGAGCTTCTCAAGCAGGGATTGTCATACCTGTTCATCTGTCATCATAATTGGGCAATGGAGGACCAAGAGGCTCTGAAATGAATTACCTGAGGCTGCTCGTATTCATCCTTGCCCTCATTGTATAGCAACAGTCCTACATTAGTATCATGNGCAAAGAGTTGGACATGACTGAGCGACTGAACTGAACTGAACTGAACTGATGCTGAAGTAGACTTGTGTGGTTAATGGCTACTGTAATGGACATTGCAGGTATAGAATATATCACCTCCAGAATCCAAAAAAGGCTCAACATGTATTGTCCTTCCATTTTTTTGTGGTAGAAAGTACAAAAGGCAATATTTTAATTTTATATAAATTGTTGGAGGGAATATCTAGCATGCTCTTGGCCTCTGGACCCTAAAATTTTTATTAAGTTAGTGACTCCACTTTATGAAGTGAAGTGAAGTGATGTGAAGTCGTTCAGTCGTGTCCGACTCTTTGCGACCCCATGGACTACATNGGAATATCTAGCATGCTCTTGGCCTCTGGACCCTAAAATTTTTATTAAGTTAGTGACTCCACTTTATGAAGTGAAGTGAAGTGATGTGAAGTCGTTCAGTCGTGTCCGACTCTTTGCGACCCCATGGACTACATGTAGCCTACCAGGCTCCTCTGTCCATGGAATTTTCCAGGCAATAGTACTGGAGTGGATTGCCATTTCCTTCTCCAGGGAATCTATTGCTTATTACCAATGTGACGGATCAGTATAATACTGGATGTCTAGATGGTCCAGATCCTTTTAGATTATAGTATAACAAAGTGCAGAGAGTTGACATAGTCATGGGGGATAAGTGTAAATAAATATGTCCATCTCACTCAAATGCAAATTGTTTCTGATTCTATTTTCTGATTCATTTAGGAAGTCAATAGCCCCCTGCTATGTACCTGATTCTTTGTTAATTTGTTCTCACAGATACCATATCTGACATAGTGGTTCCAGGTGGGCTGCTGTTTGTAGAGTTTATGAAAGTCTACATCATGGTTTAGCACATTGTACCCTGTGCGCCAATTTCAGCCTGCTGCCTATTTTTGTAAATAAAGTTTTATTGGAACACAGAGGCATGCCCAATCACATATTTTCTGTGGCTATTTTCACATCGCAGTGGGAGAGCTGAATTGCTATGACAGAAGCTACACAGTCGACAAAACCTAAAATATTTACTATCTGGCCCTTTATAGAAAGTTTTCTGACCTCAGCTTTACACTAATGTTCTAGGACGCATCTAGTTTCTGTAGGGATCAGAGCAGTGAATGAAATGGAGATGTTCTGGGGCAACTGCCCTTTGATCTTTTAGCTCTTTAAAAATAGCACTGATCTCTACCTTCCCTGCTCAACTCTGTCCCCCTGCCCCACTTCTGATTGGGGTATGCCAATTGCTAACTTTAAATTTACCACAGGGTGGAATGTCTACCAGGTTATTATGTAGCCCCAGTGGACCCACTGTAAGCCAGACCTTGGCTATGCCCTGTCTTCCATATCCCCCTGCTCTCACAGGGGCTCATGACAACACTTCAGGTATCAGGTCTTGTCCTGAAACCCTACATCACATAGTCCTGGCTATTCTCCTTTCCTTAATGAGTGTTTATTCCAATAAGTGGTCATATGTCCCTTTGAGGGGGAGCATCAGAGAAATTATAATGTATGCTTGCTGTGGTTTTTCAAGGTCCTTTCTTCTGGGGAGGCATCCCCAGGTAGCAGGCAGAGGTGTAAAGAACCTGCCTGTGAATGTAGGAGACATAAGAAGCACGGGTTCAGTCCCTGGGTTGGAAAGATTCCCTGGAGTAGGAAATGACAGCCTACTCCAGCATTCTATTTGTTTTAAAAATATTTTAATTTTACTGGAATATAGTTGATTTACAATGTTGTATTAGTTTCAGGTATACAGCACAATGATTCCCACTCCAGTATTCTTGCCTGGAGAATCCCATGGACAGAGGAGCCAGGCAGGCTACAGTCCATCAGGTTGCAAAGTTGGACATGACTGAGGTTTATAGCTGTCCTCCTGGGGACTAGGCATTCTGTTTAATCAATGGGTTCTGACTCTGAAAACTGGTTTAGGTTTAAAAACTCCACAGAGGATCATGCCTGGTTTTGAGATGACTATCCTCATTCTACCATCCATGATTTCTTCTGCTGATATAAACTTGAATACATGTGTACCAAGTTGCTTCAGATGTGTCTGACTTTTTGAGACCCTATGGACTGTAGCCCACCAGGCTCCTCAGTCCATGGGGTCCTCCAGGCAAGAAACTGGAGTAGGTTGCCATTACCTTCTCCAGGGAATCTTCCCAACCCAGGGACTGAACCTCTGTCTCATATCTCCGGCATTGGCGGGCAGAAGTCCTACTCCACTGTTTTGGGAGCCACTGGGGAAGTCCTACTCCGCTATTTTGGCCATTAAGTATTTAGTGTCCTGTTAACCACCTGTGTAACTCTCTACAGTTCAGGCCCTTTGGCTTTCATGCTAACCTTTCCATTAACTTCCATAACTGCAATCATCTGACTTTAAGCTATTAATCTCTACTATGTGTCCTCTGTTGTTTTGGGGCCTCACATCCCCATTACTATTGTTCTTAGTCTCTCAATCGTGTCTGATTCCTTGTGACTCCATGGAATGTAGCCCCCCTGTGCATGGAGATTCTCCAGGCCAGAATACTGGAGTGGGTAGCCTTTCTCTTCTCCAGGGGATCTTCCCAATCCAGGGATCAAACCCAGGTCTGCTGCATTGCAGGCAGATTCTTTACCAGCTGAGCCACAATGGAAGCCCAAGAATAACTCTGGAGTGGGTAGCCTATCCCTTCTCCAGCAGATCTTCCCAACCTAGGAATTGAATTGGGTCTCCTATATTGCAGGTGGATTCTTTACTAACTGAGCTATTAGGGAAGCCCCCAAATTTCTCTTAGCATCTAGTTTATTTCTGAGAAGCATCAGTGCATCTTGACAATAACTACCCAGTCTCATGGTTCTTGTAGTTATTCTTGTTTCCTGTAAGTTTCAAATGCCTGATATACTGCACTGAGATGGCAAGGGATGATATGTATATTGTCTTTCTTTTTATTAAGAAACATATCATACTACTATTACAATTAGTTTTGTATATTGGTCTCCCCTGGTTCTTGATTCCTTCAGAGGCATGGCCATAGTATGCTCAGTTTTATATAAATGTTATTGAATAAATGTATGAGATATTTTGAGGGCAGATGAGTTTTAAGAGGTGTCAAACTTTATCACAGTTTATTATCCCTATTTCCAATGAGTAGGTGTAGCTTGGGCTTTCCAGGTGGCTCAGTGGTAAAGAATCTGCCTGCAATGCAGGAATGAAGTGAAAGTTGCTCAGTCGTGTCCAACTCTTTGTGACCCCTATACAGTCTATGGAATTCTCCAGGCCAGAATACTGGAGTGGGTAGTCTTTCCCTTCTCCAGGGAATCTTCCCAACCCGGGGATCAAGCCTAGGTCTCTTGCATTGTAGGCAGATTCTTTACTAGCTGAGCCACAAGGGAAGCCCTCATGCAGTGCAGGAGACCCAGGTTCAATCCCTGAACTGGGAAGATCCCTTGGAGGAGGGTACGGCAACCCACTCCAGTACTCTTTCCTGGAGAACCCCATGGACAGAGGAGCCTGGTGGGCTATAGTCCATGGGGTCGCAAAGAATTGGACATGACTGAAGTGACTTAGCATGCATGCATGCGTGCAGAAGTAGCTTGACATTTATTTTAAGTCCTATAAAACCTTATTTATAAGAATTGTCCCTCACTGTTCTCAAATCAAATTAGATATGGATCTACAATATTATCATTTACTGGGTTCTTTAAGATAATGAAAGCCAATCTCAACTGTTTGAAAATTGATGTCTTCTAAAATATTCTAAAGCATACAAAAGATAATGTTTTTTAATATTAAATTTATAAAGACTAAAACTAGATTTTGAAAAACTGATGGTTTGTGATTTCTCTGGAGTATGACTTTTGAAAATTAATAGTCATAGCTAATTTTCAAAAAGTGCCTACTGTGTTCCATGCACTTTAAATGTATTTACTTTTTCAGTCCACATAACAGTGCTATGAGGAAGTTACATTGCTCTTCTCATTTATTAGATGAGGAATCTGAGACACAGAGAGGCTGTAATTTCCCCAACGTCAATCCACTCCTCTCAAATGGACTTTCAACTCAGTTGTTTTGGCTCCAGAGCTATAACACATTTAGGCTATGTATTAAAAAAAATTACTCAAGATTTTAAAAGTACATATTTTTTTAAAAACCCTAGAGCCTACTAAGAGATATTTATCAACTCACATAGTTTTCAAAAAAGTCTATATTGTTTGTAGAATATTTTGTTAGTGGTATAAAATCCAGATTGAAAACAAATCTCACACCATGTAGAAAAGGTACCTATGAAGTTTTGTGTGCTGTATGATTATAGGCTTATTTAAACATCCTTTCAGTTGAAGGCACATCCCTGGTGTCACTGGTTTCTTGAATTAAAGACTGAAAGTGATGTGCAGCCCCCAGGAGGGCTGACAGCCACATCCCTGTCCTTTCATTAAAATCCAAACCCGTCCTCATTGCCTCAGACCTTCTCTGCGCCAGCTCTTCAATATAATCACAGTGTCACTTGATTGTCAAGCTGATCAGGTCCTGCTAACAGGCATTTGGGAATGGTAATTAGGACTTAGTGTGTGCCCTTTATTCAAAGAGGACTGACCCAGCTATTACATACCATAAATATAGCCCTGACAAAAGCCTGAAAATTGGTTCTGGTTGATTGTCTCTGTACGACGCTGTGACTCATTGCTTAATTTCTTTCTGATGCTTTTGCCATAAAATTTCTGTAACCTATAATTTTTGTAAAAATATCTAATTCATGGTGTTAAAAATGGTTTCAGGTAACCAATCACATTTATAGGATATCTCAATCCTAGCACAACATTTATATTTAGTATTCATTAAAAAAATGTAAAGGCTTAGCTTGTTTATTTGCTGTTTTTATAGATATCGTATGTATCAAACACCTATTATATGAGAGGTAAGTAAATTGAATTCTGTCTGCTACCCACAACCTCCAAGATAGCATGTACTCATGTGTAAGAGTCTCTGTTAGAGGATGGTCTTCCTGTTGATCATACTGTGGCCAGTTATAACACTGCTGGCAGTGCTGAAAGCATTTCTAATCCTCATGGGTTTTGTAACACAAAGCGGAGTCTCAGCGCAGGCTCAAGCCCCCTGCTCCCAGCTCTTGTCTGAGTCTGTGGAAGTCTCTGTGAGGTTTCTGAACACCATAGACACTGAGAACTTGCCTCAGATGACACTGTGCAGAGCCATGTTCCAGCCACTGTCCTTCCCTTCACAGTTCCACACTCCAACCCAAAGCTTCACCACCTTAGTGAGAGAAAGCTCCTTGAAGACTAAGTTCTCTACCAATATGTCCCCAGGACCCAGAGTAGTGCCTGTCACATGACAGAGGGTCAGTAACTGCTTGTTGATTCAAATGTGGTGCATACAGGAAATCATGCTATTTACTCCCGCCACCGCCCCCCTGCCACATAAGAGTCTTGCTTCTTAACATTGTAGGGTTATGAGTTGAGATATCTTTTCCGTTAACTCTGGTTTTTTTTTTTTTTCATGATTGCAAAAATGACACATGATACTTATAACTATTTTGGAAAAAATTTAAAAAGTAAATAAAACAAGTTCACATATTAACACTGCTTTTTTTTTAAAAAATTTGGTATGATAATTTCTGGATGGTCTAGATCCTGTTTTCCACTTGTCACTATATTGGGAATCTTTCCCCTTATTGCTATATATTCTTCTAGAATAATTTTAAATGCACTCCGGCATGAGAGTTCATCATATGGTGTATATTGTCTTCCATTTGTTTTCGCACATCCACTATCTACCCTTCTCTATCTTATTTTCTGCTTGTGGAGGCTAATCTCATGAACCTTATAAGGGGGCCCTGGCTTCCTGGTGGTCCATGGGAAGCCCTGGCAGGAGATGGGAGAGAAAGGAGGGAGAGAGGAGATAGTAGATGGGCAGTTTATTCCTCTCATGGTCCCTGGCCAGTCCTTTCAGCTTGGCTGTTCCCTCCCACCAGAGGCTAAGTCTATAGAGTTCTCTCCTTCAGATATCCAGTAGTTGTTCTCTCTTTCACCTTTTTAGGTAAAGAGGTTTTGACCAGGATTACTACATATCTGTTGTAGTTTCCTGACATGCAACCTTTGTAATAGTCACTTGAGAATACTATTTTTTGAGTGTGTCAACTTTTCCTTTTGGGATCCTGACTGATACATACCACAGTTTAATAATTTCCTGAGATTATGTTATTATAAATAGTATTTCAGTTGAACATTCTTATACCTAGATTTTGGTGCGAATTTCTGATTTTTTCAAAGGATAATTTCTACAATTGGAATTACTTTGTCAAAAATTAGAGGAAAATAATGTAAGATGATTTATATATATCCAAATTGCCTTCCAATGTGAAATATCTATTGTAAGTAGCCATTTTCTGTTTGTTTCTGAAAGCCCAGCATGTGAATCTCATTCCTGTTGTGGAGATCCTTAAAAGTATGAATTTTGGTGATAAGTAAGGCCCTACTATGCCAAAGCCTTTGACTGTGTGGATCACAATAAACTGTGGACAATTCTGAAAGAGATGGGAATACAGACCACCTAACCTGCCTCTTGAGAAATCTGTATGCAGGTCAGGAAGCAACAGTTAGAACTGGACATGGAACAACAGACTGGTTCCAAATAGGAAAAGGAGTACGTCAAGGCTGTATATTGTCACCCTGCTTATTTAACTTCTATGCAGAGTACATCATGAGAAACGCTGGACTGGAAGAAACACAAGCTGGAATCAAGATTGCCGGGAGAAATATCAATAACCTCAGATATGCAGATGACACCACCTTTATGGCAGAAAGTGAAGAGGAGCTAAAAAGCCTCTTGATGAAAGTGAAAGAGGAGAGTGAAAAAGTTGGCCTAAAGGTCAACATTCAGAAAACGGAAGATCATGGCATCCGGTCCCATCACTTCATGGGAAATAGATGGGGAAACAGTGGAAACAGTGTCAGACGTTATTGTTTTGGGTTCCCAAATCACTGCAGATGGTGATTGCAGCCATGAAATTAAAAGACGCTTACTCCTTGGAAGAAAAGTTATGACCAACCTAGATAGCATATTCAAAAGCAGAGACATTACTTTGCTGACTAAGGTCCATCTAGTCAAGGCTATGGTTTTTCCTTTGGTCATGTATGGATGTGAGAGTTGGACTGTGAAGAAGGCTGAGTGCCAAAGAACTGATGCTTTTGAACTGTGGTGTTGGAGAAGACTCTTGCGAGTCCCTTGGACTGCAAGGAGATGCAACCAGTCCATTCTGAAGGAGATCAACCCTGGGATTTCTTTGGAAGGAATGATGCTAAAGCTGAAACTCCAGTACTTCGGCCACCTCATGCGAAGAGTTGACTCATTGGAAAAGATTCTGATTCTGGGAGGGACTGGGGGCAGGAGGAGAAGGGGACGACCGAGGATGAGATGGTTGGATGGCATCACTGACTCAATGGCCCTGAGTCTGAGTGAACTCCGGGTGTTGGTGATGGACAGGGAGGCCTGGCATGCTGCGATTCATGGGGTCACAAAGAGTCGTACAGGATTGAGTGACTGAACTGAACTGAAAGCCCTACTTCTCCCTTTTGGTGGCTTCCCTGGCTCAGACAGTAAAGCGTCTGCCTACAATGCAGAAGACCCAGGTTTGATTCCTGGGTTAGGAAGATCCCCTGGAGAAGGAAATGGCAACCCACTCCAGTACTCTTGCCTGGAAAATCCCATAGCCGGAGGAGACTGGTAGGCTACAGTCCATGGGGTCACAAAGAGTCAGACATGACTGAGCAACTTCACTTTCCTTCTTTCTCCCTTTAGAAATGAAGGAACCAGGTATTTCTTCATTACTTCCTGACAATAAACACTTGGGTACATGAAGCAGGTTTTGCCATTAGACATTCTTGTCCTTGACTTGAATCTAAGAAGGAATGTGGATCAGAAGACATGAGTGACACTTAAGAGATTGTCCACAGTGGGATGGGATGGCAGAATTGCAAGGGCAGTGGCTGTGGTTACCGTGGGAGAAGAGACAGTGGCCCTGGTGAGTATCCCATGAAGGAGGTCCCAGCTGTTGCCTTGGCTGACATGTCCTTGCTCTCTGCTACCAAGTCTCTCTTGGTTCCTGCCTATATTCTAAGCCTGACTCTTCAGGCTCTCTCACTTGTTTATGAAATGATCCCTTTATCATTATGAAATATCCCTCTGTATTTCTTGAACTCTTCTTTGCTCTGAATACTACTTTGTCTTCTATTGAGGTAGTCACTGTAGCTTTTTTTGAGGGAATATGATATAAATTATCATTGTCTTTATTGTGATGAGGGGTACATGTACATGCTGAAAATTTCCATGTCTTGTACTTAAAATATGTATAAGTCACTTTACTTCAACTATGCTGTAATAAAATTACAAAAATGGTATGAGTTTGCCTTTTCAAACATTCTTGAACACACAAAGAGAAGTACTGTCAGAATTGCTAAAGAGTAATATAAATAATACTATAACAAAAAAAACTACAAAATTGTAGGTATAGGACTTTCTTTGTATAGAATGGTTGTTTTGATTTACAAGTACCCTTCACGGACCTGTGTATTCATGGGCATGCTGACATTGTAGAAATGCTTTGTAGGTGTGAGAATCATGTAACTAGAGGATTCTGAGCTTGGTTTAATGCTCTGCTGTCACCATTTTAAAGTTCTTCTTTTATTTTTTAGGGGGTTGAGGGGGCCAAAAGCAGAAATTTATTGTCTCCTAGTTCTGGATGTCCAAGATCAAGGTGTCCTTAGGTTCTTCTGAGATCCATCTTCTTTGCTTATAGATAGCCACCTCCTTGCTGTGTCCTCATATGATCACTCTAGCTTTTTATGCTTAGTGTTTGCAAGGCATATTTTCCCATGTCCTTGTTTTAAACTGTCTGTGTCTTTATATTTAATGTGGATTTCCTGTTACTCTTGGCTCGAAGCAGAAGTTGCCTCTCTTACTTTTCTGAACTGTTTTGTTCTTTCCTGTGAGTTTCTATTTAATCAACTGGAGTACTACGATTTGCAATCAAGTTTCTTGATGGCACAATATTGGTACGGTGAGCAGATTGTAAGCAATAGATCCTTAAGGAAAATGGAGGAATCCAGACTTGCTAGCTGGGGCAAAAGGCAGTGAAAATCTTTTTGTATTAGGGGGTTGGTCTTCTGGCAGCTCAAGGCATGCAGTGTTTAAAAAAAAATTCCTTATTATCACCTTATTATCCTTATTATCACCTTATTATTCCTTATTATCACCTCCTTGAATACAAAGTTTAGAAAAAGAAAATGGTTCTTGACATTGAAAAGTGTGGAGGGAATGAAAATTTAAAATGCTGTGAGATGGTCTCATAGAGCCGGACCTAATGGGAAGAGAGACAAGTGGTGAATATCAGAGCTTTCCTCGCCTGCCTTTTCCTCACTCTGACTGCTTGTTAAAGCTCCTCATTTTTCTGATTTTGTTATATTTTGAGCAATTTTGGATTGTATCATGCATGCTATGAATGTCATGTTGTAGAGAATGGATTCTGTTAATTTCTGCTGTGAGTCATGTTTTCATGACTTGGTTGGATATGAACTCCAAACTCTTTTTTTTTTTCTTTTAAGTTCCAAAGTCAGTTTGGTTCAGATCTTCCACCTTTGTGTGAGGGTCATTGAGTCTGCTTCAGGCATGTGACCTGTGAGCAGGCAGGATCTGGGTATTTACTTTCTGACTCTCCCTTCTGAAATTTCCCCTTTCTCCAGTGACTGTAGTTAACCTGGACTCTTGATTCCCTAAGCCAAAGAAGTCACGATTTTTCCATCACACTTGGTGCTTTGTGTATGCTGCTGAGCCTCTTCAGGCTTGAAGAGAAGTGGGAAACTGGAGTGCTTACTCCCTCCTGCAGGCACAGACTGGAGTGCTTACTCCCTCCCGCAGGCACAGACTGCTCCCTGGAGTCGACTTCTCTTCACCGTCTTGGGCCTCTGTATATTTGCTTCTTGTATATGTCCAGATTTCAGAGTAGCTACCAGAGGAGGGTTTATTCTCTGTGCGTTACGTAGAGAGTTTATCCTATGTGGGCCAGGATGTTTACTGGCTATTACTAGAAGCTCCTGCGTGAGTGCTTAGTCGGTTGCTCAGTTGTGTCCAGCTCTTTTCGACCCTTTGGACTGTAGCCTACCAGTGTCCTTTGTCCATGGGATTATCCAGGCAAGAATGCTGGAGTGGGTTGTTATTTCCTTCCCCAAGGCATCTTCCTGACTCAGGGATTGAGCCCACATCTCCTGTGTCTCCTGCATTGCAGGCAGATTTACCTGCTGAGACATCAGGGAAGCCCCACTAGAGGGTCAATCCTTGTTTAAAACACATCTTTGCTTTTTTCTCTTCATGTTTCTGGGAAGTCCTTCTCCTCACTCTTGTGGATATGATATGTCCTTCAGAACACTTCAGGCTTGCTGTGAGATCTGGGTCCCTGAATGTTATATACTGAAGGGGCTTAAAGATTATTCCACTGAACCTCTTCATTGTACACAGGAGAAAACTGAGGCCTCAAGGGAGGAAGTCATTTACCTACAATAATGGGTGGTGCTGCTGGGGAAAGTGGGTGAGAGTCATCTGAGAGACCTGAGTTTGCAGAGGAGAGACATATCTTCTGAAGAGTGAAATGTAATTTGTGAAACTTGTTGAGAAGAACCTTTTCCTTTGATGTCTCTGTGGCAATGATAAGGGTATTATGGATTTCGAGGTTTGAAATGAGTAAGAGAAAGGATTTCTTTGGAAATCTGGTCTGAAATTGCCATAAATTTTAGAAACATCCAGTTGGAAAACACATCAAACATGTCTTTTCTCTAGCAAGTTGTCACATTTCATCACCACGGCTGGTTTTCTATTTCGGGCTCTGTCTCCTGAAGCACGCTGTGCTTGTGCTAAAGAGAGAGAGGCTCAGCGCTGGAGTCAGAGGGTGACAGGTGTCGCCTCAAGCAAGAAGCCTTACCACAAGGGTTAAGGTCCTCTCAGTCTTTGCTTGCTTGTCTGTTTAAATAAGAATATACAGAATTCTCCCCAGTGTCCTCCTCCTTCCCCCACTTCCTTCTTTCCTACTCCATCAGAATTGACAACATATCAAAAAGGTGGCCTCAGTCTCATCTCTTACCAGTAGTCACTCTATGCCAAAGCTGAATTTGGACATCTTCTTTGATCAGGTGGTGGTTGTTTTTCAGTCACTAAATCATGTCTGACCCTTTGTGAACCCATGGACTGCAGCATGCCAGGCTTCCCTGTCCCTCACTCTCTTCCAGAGTTTGCCCAGGTTCATGTCCATTGAGTCCCTGATGCTATCCAACCATCTCATCCTCTGCTGAGGATGAAAACTGACCTTTTCTAGTCCTGTGGCCACTGATGAGTTTTGCAAATTTGCTGACATATTGAACGCAACACTTTAACAGCATCATCTTTTAGGATTTTAAATTTCTCAGCTGGAATTCCATCACCTCCACTAGTTTTGTTGGTAGTAATGCTTCCTAAGGCCCACTTGACCTCACACTCCAGGATGTCAGATGGTTAAAACATTTTAAATTTATGCTTTCTGGGATTTTATTGTTCCAAATCATAATAGTAAATGAAGGGAGTCAGAGAATAAAAGAAGCAAGTCAAGCAAGGAACTTGGGGAGTGGGGGGACGTTTGAACACAATATTAAACACAGTGGCTCAAAAGAAGTATATTAAGATATAAAATACTTTGTACCTAAATTATATAAATTTGATGTAATTTGTGAGAGACAGGGCCTTGAACTAGAAAGGTGAGTTTTTAGAAAGTGACTTCACTTAAGTTGGGCACCTTCATATTTGGAGTTATTCCCCCAGTGGCATGCATTAACCTGTGAGGGTGAGATGCTGTCCTGCCAGTGTTCCTGAGACTTGAGAGTCATTGATTCATTCCATGAACCACAAATTTAAACAAAAACAACCAAACAAAGCCACTCAACTCTTCATCAAATGAGTAAAGAGGTGGTTGATTTATAGACCTGATTGGATATGTTTCCTTCCGCATAATCACCACCACTATGAAAGAAACTATGAAATCTTTTCCTGTTCAGAAGATGAAGTCTTCTTCATAAGTGGGTTGAGGTTTTCAGGCTTAGCATTTTAGTCAAATGTGGTATGTCCAGAAGAAATTTTCTGCAGGGGCTATCCTCAGAAGGGTGCACCTGTGCATTTGTAGGATGGATGAGCAGTTGAGTGAATATATGAACCCGAGGAGCGGAGGCTGCGCAGGCGCAGGAGGGCCTAGAGGAACTATTCCACATTGAAGGTCAGGAACGGCGGCAGTAAGGAGATACCCCTCGTCCAAGGTAAGGAGCAGCGGCTGTGCTTTGCTGGAGCAGCTGTGAAGAGATACCCCACGCCCAAGGTAAGAGAAACCTAAGTAAGATGGTAGGTGTTGCAAGAGGGCATCAGAGGGCAGACACACTGAAACCGTNCAAATATAGCAGGCTTAACAGTCCCAAACCCAGCTGTGTGAAATATCACTTTATATCCTATAATTCAGAGTCACTTTTCCTCTGATAGAAAAGTGATACTCAGCCATTCTGAGGATTCCCCCTTTTACACCCACCCCCACTCCCAGCCTCTGCCTCATGGACTTGGGTCCATGATCCAGGTATTACTCAGTGCCAAGTGGGGGACATGGTGACAACTGGGGAAAATCTCAGTGACTGGTCATCATCTCTCAGTTAAGACTTCTAATGTGTCTGTCCTCATGATCCTTTTGGGTGCTGGGACACTCTTACTTCCTGGATATGCCAGGGCCCTGAAATTCCTTGCAGAGTCCAGGATGGGAACCTAGCACAGCACTTCCTCTTAGGCTCTGACCTCCTTTTTGGTTTCAATGCCAGGAAGTGGGGAGTATGAATGTCTGCTGGTTTGGACACAGCCCTCTCTTCCCGAATCTGAGAGAGTCCTTTTCTGGTCCCCTTCCATGTTTCTCCATCCTCTCCAGTCTCTGCTGCACTTTTGCAGCACCCCATCTCTGCTCTTCCACTTTTCTTCCTACTTCTTCTAGAAACTCTTGGAATTGTCCAGGGCTAATTTCAAGTTTTGAACCACATATGTTCCCTGAGGTGCTGAACGGAGAGCTGCGTTATTAGCTTGATTAAAGAGAAAAGGAATTATGAGGAATTCTCTACATTTACTGATTAATATGTCCAAAGGTTTTCTAGCCACATGAGGGAAATTGAACACGATACTCTGCAGATTATTGGGAACAGGCTGTATTACTGCTTGTCAGTTCCTGGGCAGCTCAATTTGCAGTTCTGTGCCTCAGTTTCCTCATTTGCAAATATGTTTTTGCCAACTNAATGGCAACCCACTCCAGTATTCATGCCTAGAAAATTCCATGGACAGAGGAGCCTGGCAGGCTATAATCCACAGGGCCGCAGAGAGTCAGACATGACTGAGCAACTAAGCATGCACGCTATCTGCATCCCTATTTCAATATCCTTATTTGAGATTAATTAATTAACTTCGAGATTATTAATTTCTCAGTGTTGCTGCTGAGGGAAGTTGTGCTTTGGGTGTTATAGCTCTTAGGGCTTGGGTGAAGTTATTAGACGATCTAGTTGGTATGCTGGGGTGGTGTGTTGATGGTGGTGCTGGAGAGTGTGCCTTGAGCAAGCATCCAGGAAGATGCAGCTCTGGAGCCCCAGGAGGCAGAGGGAAGGCCTGGAGGGACACTAACATTTTAAGATGGAAGCATCTAGAGAAAATTTCACTTCTTTTACCTAAGGCTCTCTCTGGTTCAAGAATGTTGCTTGTACTAAAATGTATGGTCATGGCACTCTAGATAGCTGTTCTCTTGCTCTGTGTACACCCCAAGCCTGACGAGTGCCTGTTTCATCTACACCCTACTCACATGAATGACCTTTGTAGACACTTCAGGCCCCAGCTTGTGATTGTTCTTATCAAAGGGGTGCAGGAGGTGTGCCCTTCTACTGATTTCCCTGGCAACTGACCAGCCCGTCTGACATCAGCTCCTCTATAACGAGTGCTCTCCTTCTCTCCCTGGGCGTGAAGACTGCCACCGTGTCCTGCCTGCTGTTGTCTGTACCCAGTGGGGTGTTGCTCCAGGACTCTGCTTCAGACATGTAAGCTGCTCCGTCCATTAAACTATTAATGTCTCTGTTACTGATTCCAGGCTGTTTCCTTGGTCTTCCAGCTGGGAAAGTGCAGGGCTTATTGGCCTGTAGGGTGCAGCCCAACATAAAACAAATATAGCAGGCTTAACAGTCCCAAACCCAGCTGTGTGAAATATCACTTTATATCCTATAATTCAGAGTCACTTTTCCTCTGATAGAAAAGTGATACTCAGCCATTCTGAGGATTCCCCCTTTTACACCCACCCCCACTCCCAGCCTCTGCCTCATGGACTTGGGTCCATGATCCAGGTATTACTCAGTGCCAAGTGGGGGACATGGTGACAACTGGGGAAAATCTCAGTGACTGGTCATCATCTCTCAGTTAAGACTTCTAATGTGTCTGTCCTCATGATCCTTTTGGGTGCTGGGACACTCTTACTTCCTGGATATGCCAGGGCCCTGAAATTCCTTGCAGAGTCCAGGATGGGAACCTAGCACAGCACTTCCTCTTAGGCTCTGACCTCCTTTTTGGTTTCAATGCCAGGAAGTGGGGAGTATGAATGTCTGCTGGTTTGGACACAGCCCTCTCTTCCCGAATCTGAGAGAGTCCTTTTCTGGTCCCCTTCCATGTTTCTCCATCCTCTCCAGTCTCTGCTGCACTTTTGCAGCACCCCATCTCTGCTCTTCCACTTTTCTTCCTACTTCTTCTAGAAACTCTTGGAATTGTCCAGGGCTAATTTCAAGTTTTGAACCACATATGTTCCCTGAGGTGCTGAACGGAGAGCTGCGTTATTAGCTTGATTAAAGAGAAAAGGAATTATGAGGAATTCTCTACATTTACTGATTAATATGTCCAAAGGTTTTCTAGCCACATGAGGGAAATTGAACACGATACTCTGCAGATTATTGGGAACAGGCTGTATTACTGCTTGTCAGTTCCTGGGCAGCTCAATTTGCAGTTCTGTGCCTCAGTTTCCTCATTTGCAAATATGTTTTTGCCAACTCTCTAAGCCCCAGTCACTGTTATGAAGATGAAGGGATGAAGAGGTATTAAAGTGTTTTGAGAAAAGAAAAAAAAAATATAAAAATACTATAGATGTCTGGAATTAGCAAATGAACCCCCCCTCAGGACTCAGAGAACTGCTTGAAAATCTTGTATTGGCTGTAGTATTTTGATATTGAATTTGTAGAAAAATATAATCACTGAGGAGAGGATGAGAGATGGGAAGAATGAAAACAAAACCTCATACAAAAAAGATAATAATGATGTTTCTCATCTCAAAACCATCTCCAAATTGCCTGTTTTCCTCCCATCAAACAATTGATGGGCAATGAGATTGTGCTTATTTGCAGTTAAAGCTATTGCAATGCTGACAATTAAATGTATATGCGGAACAGAATAATGGAGCGGTCCCATTTTTATCACCAGAGTTAGTCATTTTCTCCATAGGGCACAAGGAATATGTGAGAGAGCTCTGCACCCGACACGGTTTACATGTAAAATTCGTCATCTTTGCAGACTTGGAAGTGCCTTGGTGGGGTCAGAAGTTTGCACTGGGTCGCGGTGGGTCTGCTGATCACTGCAGAGTCACTGTTGGCTGCTCTGATTTTGGCTCCATTCCTCTCCTCCTCATTCTTTTGATTCACTGAAGAAACTGCTGACCTGCAAGAGTCCTTCACGGCTGCTATCAGCCTCAGGCTGAGGGTGTTTTCCACTTTGGAGATTTCTCCACCCATGACCTTGAGACTATAGCCCTTCACATTGGAGACTAATAACGGTCACAAAAGCAGCAACCGGGAAGAGAGAGTAGAGAAGATACTGCTGATAAACCTGGGTTCCTCAGTTCCTGTGATGAGCAGTTGCTTCCTACCGCTGAGCTCCTGTTTCTTTTTTGTTCCACCTGAAAAGTTGCTTAGGTGCTGCTCAGATTTGTTTCACCACTGTAGATCAGCCTGGAAATATGTCTGTGGAAGTTACATAGTCGAACAGTGGAGCACCTCAGTCCCTAGGGAACAAGTCAGTGTCTGCATGTCCCAGCCTCCCATCTTTCAGTGCAGTGGTCCTCAGAATGTGGCCTTTGGACCAGCAACCTCAGTGTCACCTGGGAACTTGTTAGGGGTGCAGACTCTTGGGCCCCACCCTAGACCTTCTCAGTGGGAAACTGGGAATGGAGCCCCATCATTGATGTTAACAAGCCCTCCAAGAGATGCTACTGCGTCCTCACATTTGAGAACTGCTGCCTTAGTGAGATGACTCTGAGCTGGCCTCCACACATTTTCTCAGGTGGTCTAGATGGTTGAGCCCCAGTTTCTCACGTGGTTAGCTGGCCAATACCATACCCTTCACTGACTCTTGTTCCTTCCCCGTCACACATTCCCTACTTCGTCATTTGTACTTCTGAGGATCACCTCCCCAATAAACTGCTGCCTCCAAAGCCTCTTCTCAGGGTCTGCTTTCGGGACATAACAAACGCAAGACAAAAATCACCTGCTGGAGGCCCACCAAGTGTAGGGTGCTTTGTACTTATAATCTCACTTAATCGTCGCAGATGAGGAAACTAAGACTCAGCAAAATCAGTTGTCTGGAGTCACCCTGGGTGAGTGGTAAAGTTAGCTTTTAAATCTCTTCCTGTCTGACCCCAGAGCCCACACACATTGACCGCTGCAAAGCCAAACAACTCATTATACTGCTTAATAGCATTAATTCTGGGGTCAAATATTTGTGTGTTTGGAAACCAATCCTACTTCTTCCTGATTATGTCAACTTGGAGAATTTTCTTCATTTCTCTGAACCTTAGTTTCTTCTGTGCAGGGACAATGTTGGCCACCTCCCAGTACACACACCATAGTATTCATAATACTGTGTACACAGGATACTGTGGCGGCTAAATATTTCATTTGATCTTTACAATACACTGAGATAAGTGTCCTTTTCATCTTCATTTTAAAGAGAAGGTAGCTTGTGTTTGCTTTCCCAATTCTCTGCTAGTGGGTCTCTGAAAACCTTCAAACAGTTCTTGCTTAGTACAAATATGAGTGTGTTACAGTTGATCAGGAATATTCTGGTGGAGCAACACCAGGAGAAAAGTCAGGAGCATCATGTGAGTTTAGCTGGTAGTTGGCAGGAGCACTGTTAGCAGGGGACTTAGCACTGCTGTTTATTCCAATAGAACCATAAGCCCAGGAAGGAGTGATAGGAGTTGGAACTGAAAGTGACCTTCAACATAACCTAGTGTTGTTTTTGTTCAGTTACTAAGTTGTGTCCAACTCGATGTGATCCCATGGACTACAGCATGCCGGGCTTCTCTCTCCTTTGCTGTCTCTGGGAGTTTGCTCAAACTCATGTTCATTGTGTTGATAATACACTAACCATTGACCTAACTGCCTGAATTTATGAGTGAGGAAGAAGATACAGAGAATGTAAGCAGTTTGATCAAGGTGCTGTTTAGAGCAAGCTTCAGTGGAACTGTGGGAAAGATATACCAGGAGGGCATCCTGGCTCTTTTTCTTGGCTTGTATCTAGGTCACGATACCTGCTTCTACTGGGTTGGTAATAACAGTTATCAAAAATCCCAACATGTCAAAGAGCAGATATTGATGGCTACCTCATTTCCACCTCTAAAATCATTCTAAAAAATAACTCCTGGAATTCAAAGGGCCCTCAAACACCACTCACATGAGCCTCAGTGCTTCCTGTTATAAACGAGACATCATGATATCAATTCCTTTTCAGGGTGTCCAGAAGTTCTTTTTTCCCCCTGAAAGAGAGTCTAGTGGCTTCTTTCTACTTTTCCACAGCCATTCAGAGACTTGGTAAATTCTCCAGAATTTCCCCCAAATTGAAGAGAAGTAGGTGATCTGAAGCTCAGCAGAGTCCTGTCTCATTGTTATGCTCGGAGGTTCTGAGCCGATATCCAATGCCCGGCTCTGTCTGATGAGGGCCTGATTCCTAGAAGGGCCACATTTGTTTGATGGGTGACCCCTGGAGGAAGGCCAGCAGCAGGCATGCTGGTTCCCTGCAAACACTGACCAGGCATCTCCCCTCTTTCAGGCAGGCAGGATCGCAGGATAGAGAGGTGCCAGCTGCTCCAGAAAACAACAGGACCCTATCTTCCCAGACCCAGGCAAAGTGTGCTCAAACTCAATCCATCCCAGTTACCTTCCTCACTCCTCTTTGGGCCTTGAGCAATAACAAAGTTTCCAAAATACTCCCAGGGCCAGGTTTACTTCAGTTGGGTTGTCAAAGCCTAATGAATTTGTTCTAAATCAGGATATAAGTTGGAACTGCAGCATTGAAATTATTAATTTAGTTATGTGCTGCATAGAGCTATAAAATACACTGAAAATGTAAAGATGGTTAAAGCATCTTATCCATATTAAACAAAGTCACTGAAATTTGAAATATACTTCTACTAACAAAGAATAAAAAATATAATATTTCTAGACATAAGCATATATTATGTTATATATATCATTAGAAATCTCACTGGAGAGAGGGGTAAGGAGCTGTAAGGGTGTACTTTAGCTGGTATGGGGGTGGGGTTGGTCACGATATGAAATATTATTAGATGCAAACAAAGTAAGAGCCATTTATGGCTTCACTATTTATAAATGTGACCAACCCTTCTTGAATCCATTTCTATTTCCTGCCTGCACCTTCTCCTGGGGGTAATGAATTCCACAAATTTATTACCTGCTGTGTGAAGTAATACTCCCGTCAAGCACACCGGGAAACCAGCTCTTCCAACCAGGCAAGGTGAGTGAACTCCCTGCCAGTGATTTCTGCTTATTAAGTGTGGCAGGGCCATTTGTGAGGCGGAGGAATTTTCTGACAAATTGTGTCATTGTGATGCATCATTCTCCTAAATTATGTGACTATGCAGATTTAGGAAGCTTGAGCAATTGGTATAATTTTATCTTACGGCCACTGAATTGTATTTCCATCTTTGGAATGACTGCCAGAGAGCACAGAGAAAATTTATGGCACCTGTAGCCTGTGGGTAGGGTTTCATAGTCTGCATTTTCTTACTAGTCTCATTTCTGACCCTACTTGTGTTTTTCTTTTCCTTTTTCCCCTATAATACTTTGAATCGGTGTTATCTTATTGTATTGTATGCATATTTGTGAAGCACAGTAAACCCTTTTTGAATGTGAGATGAGGAATTGACAAAGCAGAAACAGATGCAGACAGACATGCACAGGCTGAGGGAGAGAGGGACATGGAGAAGAGTTTAGGGAAAAAAAGAGGGAGACATGGATGGGGATGGAGAGGAATCCAGGAGGGGAGACTTGAATAATACAGACCTCCATGTGAGATTTATGGAATTTCTGTGACTACTCACCTCATAAACATCATCAGTAGAGCATTCTCTGTTGATTGCTCCAAAGTTTCATGTTCAGTTCATTGATCTCTGAATATCAGCCAGCAAGCAATGTAATACATTAATTACTCAAACAACAAAAGTCATCGATGGTCCTGTAGAAGCATAAGACATGCATCGTATTCTAGTTTTTTTAAAAAGTTGTCAGATTTATTTAGGTTTTAGCTTAAAAAAAAAAAAAAGTTCAGTTGCAGCAAATGACATCTCACCTGAGGCTTTGAAACTGCAAATCTCNGTGGAACAGGCCTGGACCTGCTGTTTCTAGTGGGAGTTCTCCCTGAGCTGGTGAGTGGAGCTCGTCTCCAGCCCCACTGCACTGAGACAGCCTTTCAAGAGTCCTGGCTTTATGCAGGGGTAGGTGGAGGAGGGTTTCCATTCCTACTCTCCGCACAGTACATTCCAAGACTAAGCTGCTTTCTCCTTTGTGGATGTTAAGCTCCAGTCCTTGCTCATAAGCTTTCACTTTGGCTTTAAGCTCCTCCTTCATGTCTGGCTATTGGAGATTTTCCTTTCTTTTCAGCTCTGCTAGGTGTTCATTTCTTTTGGTTCTTCATTCAGTGTTTCTGTGAGCTTTTACTGAAGTGAGGCTCTGTGTTCTGATGCTTTAGTATCCCAACGTATAGGTCATAACTTGGTTTTCTGCATAATCATTCTGATATGGAAAGACGTCTATTCTGTATAGTTATCATCTCTAATGACTACTTGACAGAAAGTATTGTTTCTATTGTTCAGTTGCTAAGTCATGTCTGACTCTTTGTGACCCCATGGACTGCAGCATTCCAGGCTTCTCTGCCCGTCACTAACTCCCAAAATTTGATCAAATTCATGTCTATTGAGTCGGTGATGCTATCTAACCATTTCCTCCTCTGTTGCCCTTTCTCCTCCTGCCCTTAGTCTTTCCCAGTATCAAGGTCTTTTCTAATGAGTTGGCTTTTTGCATCAGGTGGCCAAAGTATTGGAACTTCAGCTTCAGCAACAGTCTTTCCAGTGAATATTTAGGGTTGATTTCCTTTAGAATTGACTGGTTTGATCTCCTTACTGCCCAAGAGACTCTCAAGAGTCTTCTCTAGAACTGTAGTTTGAAAGCATCAAGTCTTTGGCACTCAGCCTTCTTTATAGTCCAACTCTTATATCTGTACATGACTGCTGGAAAAGAAAGAGTCTGAAATAAGTTGTAAAGGACTGTCTTTAGACTTGTACTTGTTGGATTAACATGTTTTTCCGTAACTTATGTTCTGGAACTTGAGCGAGTTACTCAACTTCTTTACGCCTCTATTTCCTTACCTGAAAGTATAGATAATAATACACATCCTTGGCAGCTTTTCTAGTGATGCTGTAGCAAGTTACTACAAATTTGGTGGTTTTCAAGCAACAGAAACTTATTCCCTCTTAGTTCTGGAGGCTGTAAGTATGAAATTAAGGTGTCGGTAGAATCAGACTCCCTCTGGAGGTTCTAGGAGAGAACCTGTTGTTTGTCTCTTCCAGCTCGTGGTGGCTGCAGGCATTTCTTTTCTTCTCTCTTAAAACTTTTAATTTTGTATTGGCATATAGCTGATTAACAGTGTGTGATAGTTTCAGGTGAACAGAGAAGGGACTCAGGCATACATATGCATGTATGCATTCTCCCCCAAAGCCCCCTGCCATCTAGGCTGCCACATAACATAGAGCAGAGTTCCATGTTCTATAAAGTAGTTCCTTGTTGGTTACTGCAGGCATTTCTTGGTCTGTGGCTGCATTGCTCCAATCTCTGCTTCAGCCTGCGCATTGCCTTCTCTTCTGTGGGTCCCTTTGCCTGTCTCTTCTTCTTGGATTCCCTTGTAAATCATAACTGATGTTAGGCTCAGGGGAACAGCTCTTTCCCTGTGACCATTACTTTGTGTGTCTCAAGCAGGCACTGGTCCTCAGCTCCCAACAACATTAATACATTCCCTCATTTGTTCAATCCTGTAATTCATTTAAAATTGTTAGAGAATTGCTGCGCCAATACCTTTATACGAAACAAATGTATCGAAGAGTTTGGGATTCATTTGCTGCTCTAGTCATCACTCAGCCTCACCCAAGGGGTCTAGTCCAACACTGTGCTCACAAGTTACTTGGATTAATTCTTCATTTTGTTTTTATCTTCTTCACTATAGATATAGAATTCACTTGAAATACAGTCAGTTCATTTGTTTTAGGCTTTTCTTTGCTCTTCCCATAATTGTTGGTTTCATTTTGTTTTCTGAATATGCAGTATATTAACACATTATTGACTGGCAGAAACTAATGACTCTGGCCAGCGATTTGTTCTGTAAGCGGATATTGAAATGCTGGTCAATAACATTCTAGTAACAAAAGACCTATTAATATGTCTCTGGTCAATAAATTGTTAACATGCTTCCATAAGTCAGAAACATACCAGAGGGTATGCTTAGAGAGATGTCACTCCCTTTTTTATCCCTTCTCTCTACCTTTTTCTCCCCTTACACCTTATAAATAACCAAATTTGTTATTTTTGGCTTCATCTGTTATGTGTTTCTTTTTGTAAATACCAAATACCCTTTCTTATTTCTTTTTCTTTCTTACACAACATATGCTCTTTTGCTCTTTGAGAAGCTTCTTTCTTAATGGGAAAGGCAAGAAAGAAAGGATGAGATCCCACTTCTCACTATTTTCAGAATTCTTTTTAAGTTCGCCTTTATGCCTCTCCCAGCACATTTTAAGAGTGAGGGCTCATCATCTGAGCTGGCTGTGAATTATAAGGTGCATATAAATCACTTGGGATCTTGTAGAAAGGCCAGTGTAGTAGGCCTTGGTTGTGGCTGAGATTCTATGTTTGGAATAAGCTCCCAGGTGATACTGAGGCTGCTGGTCCTGCGTTGCACATTAGAAGCCAGACCCCAGACAACACGTGGTTGTGACTGCATTGTAGGTGGTCTCCTTTGGCTCTCAGTGAACTTCAGACCACTTTCAGTTTAGAACTCAAAACACTACTTGTCTAAAACTGTGTCTTAGTCCCGACGTAAATCGTAACTGATGTTAGGCTCGGGGGAACAGCTCTTAGTTCCCTGCATAGTTCAGGGAAGTTTATCTTTGTGTGACTAATGCTTCCTCTTGAGGGTGGAGGTGATAGTATGCTGGTAGAGATGCAGTTTTGGTGAGGTATAACAGATCTTTCTTACTTTATTTCTGTTCTGATTCCCTTCCAACTTCTCTGTCCATAAGCTTCATAAACTGCTTTTGTTTTTTAAAGAGAGTCAAGTTGTTTGAGCATGGATGTTAATTATTAAGCAACACACCAACTTTGCTCTAAAAGGAAAAAGATAGGGTGTAACCTATGTTATGGTGTCCTATGACAAGGGGAATGCCATTTAAACCCAGATACTTAGGATCATCTGTGTCTTATTTCTAGTATTTGGGGACAAATACAGTAGTTTTGGGGCTTCCCTCCTGGCTCAGTTGGTAAAAAATCTGCCTATAATCCAGGAGACCTGAGTTTGAATCCTGGGTTTGGAAGATCCCCTGGAGAAGGAAATGGCAGTCCACTCCACTATTCTTGCCTGGAGAATCCCATCGACAGAGGAGCCTGGCAGACTACAGTCCATGACGTTGCAAAGAGTCAGACACTACTCAGCGTTTAAACCACCACCACCATGGAAGTTTTAAAACATCTCCATTTTCCCATTATTATACTTCTGCCTTCTTATACAGCCACTTAGCTCCTTTGGAGCTCTCCTCTGGCCCAGATCTTTTCTGGGTGTCCTTGGGGCCCATTTCAGTTGTGCTCATACTCATGCTGCTCATCTGTTTCATTTCCTTGGGGGTTGACACCTGCGTCTCTTTCCTGGACTTCGTCACACAGATCCCACTTATAAAAATACAATAAAACAGATAATCATACTTATCAATAAATAAATATTTGGAGGTGGTCAGCTGCCCACTAGTCCTGCAAATAAACTCCACATGCCAGTTTGGAGTATTGAGCATGTATTGAGCATGGTGTATTTCATTCTAGGAAAAAGCTGCAGTGGTTATTCTGGGCCTACGGTTTCTAATTAGTGAAACCACTTTGGCACTTCCCACCTCCCTCAACAAACAAAAAATCGAATTTATAAACTCCAAACTCCAGTTTGGGCTAATTTTACTTTAATTTACTATTATGACATTGAAAGAGTATTTCATTTATTTTTAGCTTTATTTATTTTATTATCATTATTTTTTGTTTGTGCCATTTGGCTTGTGAGATCTTAGTTCCCTAACCAGGGATCACACTCAGACCCCCTGCAGTGGAAGCGCAGAGTTCTAATCACTGGACTNCTGCTGGTCCTGCGTTGCACATTAGAAGCCAGACCCCAGACAACACGTGGTTGTGACTGCATTGTAGGTGGTCTCCTTTGGCTCTCAGTGAACTTCAGACCACTTTCAGTTTAGAACTCAAAACACTACTTGTCTAAAACTGTGTCTTAGTCCCGACGTAAATCGTAACTGATGTTAGGCTCGGGGGAACAGCTCTTAGTTCCCTGCATAGTTCAGGGAAGTTTATCTTTGTGTGACTAATGCTTCCTCTTGAGGGTGGAGGTGATAGTATGCTGGTAGAGATGCAGTTTTGGTGAGGTATAACAGATCTTTCTTACTTTATTTCTGTTCTGATTCCCTTCCAACTTCTCTGTCCATAAGCTTCATAAACTGCTTTTGTTTTTTAAAGAGAGTCAAGTTGTTTGAGCATGGATGTTAATTATTAAGCAACACACCAACTTTGCTCTAAAAGGAAAAAGATAGGGTGTAACCTATGTTATGGTGTCCTATGACAAGGGGAATGCCATTTAAACCCAGATACTTAGGATCATCTGTGTCTTATTTCTAGTATTTGGGGACAAATACAGTAGTTTTGGGGCTTCCCTCCTGGCTCAGTTGGTAAAAAATCTGCCTATAATCCAGGAGACCTGAGTTTGAATCCTGGGTTTGGAAGATCCCCTGGAGAAGGAAATGGCAGTCCACTCCACTATTCTTGCCTGGAGAATCCCATCGACAGAGGAGCCTGGCAGACTACAGTCCATGACGTTGCAAAGAGTCAGACACTACTCAGCGTTTAAACCACCACCACCATGGAAGTTTTAAAACATCTCCATTTTCCCATTATTATACTTCTGCCTTCTTATACAGCCACTTAGCTCCTTTGGAGCTCTCCTCTGGCCCAGATCTTTTCTGGGTGTCCTTGGGGCCCATTTCAGTTGTGCTCATACTCATGCTGCTCATCTGTTTCATTTCCTTGGGGGTTGACACCTGCGTCTCTTTCCTGGACTTCGTCACACAGATCCCACTTATAAAAATACAATAAAACAGATAATCATACTTATCAATAAATAAATATTTGGAGGTGGTCAGCTGCCCACTAGTCCTGCAAATAAACTCCACATGCCAGTTTGGAGTATTGAGCATGTATTGAGCATGGTGTATTTCATTCTAGGAAAAAGCTGCAGTGGTTATTCTGGGCCTACGGTTTCTAATTAGTGAAACCACTTTGGCACTTCCCACCTCCCTCAACAAACAAAAAATCGAATTTATAAACTCCAAACTCCAGTTTGGGCTAATTTTACTTTAATTTACTATTATGACATTGAAAGAGTATTTCATTTATTTTTAGCTTTATTTATTTTATTATCATTATTTTTTGTTTGTGCCATTTGGCTTGTGAGATCTTAGTTCCCTAACCAGGGATCACACTCAGACCCCCTGCAGTGGAAGCGCAGAGTTCTAATCACTGGACTGTCAAGGAACTCCGTATTTCTAGCTTTAAACTGAGGTAGAGTTGTGTCCAGAAATGTATTGAGCATAATGTGTTTCATTCTAGGAAAGAGCTGCAGTAGTTATTCTGGACCTATGGTTTCTAATTAGTGAAACCACTTTGGCACTTCCCACCTCCCTCAACAAACAAAAAATCAAATTTATAACAAGAAGGGCCTGTGCCTTTTTACTCTGGAATTAACCTTAAAGAAGATAACAAAACTGAGGCCCCTCTTACTGAATGGGGCTCTTCAGTCCTTTCTGGACAATAGTCATAATCTAAAATGTATCACATGTAATTTCGACATCATTTAGCACAGCTGTCCATCTGCCAAAGCAGAGCCTGCAAACTGAGCTTCCATGGAGACCAAATCGTCCTCCTTTTAAACATGTCATGTGCGCAGTCAGCTGGAGGTCANATGTAATTTAGACATCATTTAGCACAGCTGTCCATCTGCCAAAGCAGAGCCTGCAAACTGAGCTTCCATGGAGACCAAATCGTCCTCCTTTTAAACATGTCATGTGCGCAGTCAGCTGGAGGTCACTTGGAAGGGAGCACAGGGGAACTTTGGTTTGTGTCCCTTTGTTCTTGGCTACTTACCTTCTCATAAAAATATATATTCAATTTACAGACGCATCAGCATAAGCCTCTCCAGCAAGTGCAAATATTTACCTGGGAGAAGAAAGGAAAATAATGTCTAAACCGGAGCTTTCATTTTCTGTTCGACTTTGATGTTACTTTTTTATTTGAAGTCCGAGGAGAATAACAAATTGAATTCCTTTTGTAAAAGTGAGACATGGCAAAGGTTGAATAAAAATTCTACTCAGTTTGAAATTTAGTCAAGGAGATAAATGCTGCCTTTCACTAATAGCAGGCATATGGTCTATACATAGTTTCCTTAGCATCATTTTTACAAAAATTACAAATAAATTGAAGTATAGTTGACTAACAGTGTTGTGTTAATTTCTGCTGTACAGCAAAGTGACTTAGTTTTACATATGTATACATTCTTTTTAATATTCTTTTCCATATGGTTTATCACAGGATGTTGAATATAGTTCCCCGTGCCTTAGCATCATCTTTAAGGATTTTTTTTTTTTGAGCAGGGCATGGGGGAAAGAGTTTTATGTATGTATGACTGAGTTGCTGATTGACAGAGTTCATGAATGGCTCTTTTGAAGTGAGAACAATCTAATCCTGGAGCCACAGAGCCACCCACAAATGTCACACTAGATCTCGGCTGTCAATATGCCTTCTTATTTTATTGCCATTTTCTTTTGCTGTTAGCTTTCATTAGCCATTGTTCTTCAAATAGTTGGACCAAACTAGCATGTTGTGAATACATTTTTTTTTTCTATCAGCAGAATTAAAGACTGATGTTTCATGTCTGTTAAACTCACTTTTAGGGAACTTTGTCATTTACGAATATATCTGGTGAAACCTTTTGTGCACGAAAGTTACTCATATCACATGGATCTTGGAAGGCAGATCACTTGGAGGTTAGGTACCTTTGTCAACCCAAAAACTATTTCTCTTTGAAGTGATGTGAGACAATGCGAGGATAAAGAGCTATTTAGTATATCTGCTGATATTTCATTACATAGCAATAGAAAACAAAACAAAATAAAACGTGAAACCCTTGGGAATTTTTGGTGCCACATTCTTTGCATCCTTGTGATGCTAAGCCTCATGTGCATAATCACTGGTATATTATTAATAGAAGACTTCTAATTGCTGCCGTGATAGGTCAGATATGGCCTCTGCCAAGGCTGTGGGTGCCACTGGAGTTCAGGCCTGCCTTTGTGTGTCCTGTGCATTGCAGGGATGGGCTACAAGCTGCTGGCCTTTTTGAGTTTATTTTGCATGAGGGTGTATCTTTTTGGCTGCAAGAGGAAGGAGGCTATTTTGTGTGAACTGTGTTGGTGGTGGTAGTGAAGGTGGGAAGACGGAGGACGAGGGAGAAAGATGGATCACATGTTGGACTGGAGCTGAGGCAGAAGGAACGGTCCTCAGTGCTTGAGCCCTGGGTCTGAGACAGCACAGCTTTTACTCTCCCAGTTCTGTGACCTGGGGCCAAAGAAGCATCTTCACATTTCTTTTTTGGTAAACTTTAATTTTGTATTGGGGTATGGCCGATTAGAGCTTCCCAGGGGGGCGCTAATGGTAAAGACCTCGCCTGCCAATGCAAGAGACATAAGAGAAGCAGGTTTGATCCCTGGGTTTGGAAGATCCCCTGGAGGAGGGCATGACAACCCACTCCAGTATTCCTGCCTAGAGAATCCCATGAACAGAAGAGCCTGGTGGGCTGCAGCCCACTGGTCACACAGAGTTGGACATGACTGAAGCGACTTAGCACAGCACATCACTGATTAACAATGTTGTGATAGTTTCCCGTGGGTAGCAAAGGCGATCAGCCATACATATACGGGTATCCATTCTCCCCCAGACTCCCTCCCATTTCTGTATGAGCTACAACATGGCTCTGGAGAATGGGAACAAGGAAAATGGGAGGAAATGTGTCATGAGGAGGGGGTGGTGGCTTAGAAGCAAGGAAGGTTACACCCTTATGAGGTCTCATGGTGAGCGCGGGCAGCAGAGGTGGTGGGGGTGCTGCTTGTGGAAGGAGCTACAAAGGGGGTCTGGAGAAAGAGAGGAAAAGTAGGCTGGTGTCATGTGGGGGCTGCAGCTGACAGGTTGTTTTCTGAGTGCATGTGAGGTGCCCTCAGGAGGCTTGGAGATAGAGCTGGGAGAAGCCTGCAGAGACTTGATAATTGGAACTGGAAGCTAGGTTAGAAGCTAGAAGGTTGGTTAGAAGCTAGAGAGCTTCTCAGGTGGCTCAGCAGTAAAGAACCTGCCTGCAGTACAGGGGACACAGGAGATACAGGTTCGATTCCTGGGTCAGGAAGATCCCCTGGAGGAGGAAATGGCAACGCACTCCAATATTTTGCCTGAAAAACCCATGGACAGAGAAGCCTGGTGGGCCACTGTTCGTAGGGTAGCAAAGAGCTGGACACGACTGAGCACACACACACAGAGGGTTAGAGACATTAAAATTTGGGTATTTGTCAAGACTCTGTACTCACAGCCGGGTGAAGCTTGGGAAAATTCCACTTATGCTACCCAAAACTTTCTTTTTGCTAGCAATATATCAATGACTAATGCTAGGATTAGTGAAATTTATTCTCTAAGTGAGTAGAAATCACAAAGGGCCTATGGAAATTATTATAAGGGTGTGTGCCCCTAGCCTCATATCCTCTTGGCTCACTTTTCTATTCTATTTGTTGCTATGACAACCAGCTGTGCTCAGGTGTAACCTGGTCATACCTCACCCCAGTNAGAGTGGAGGTCTGTGCCTTGTGTAGAATAGGGGACAGAAGATGGGCCTGTAATTCAGCTGGAGGGGAATCAGGCCAGAGAAAGCCTTCTGGAGGTAATATTTTGAAGCGCGTGGAGAGCATGTGAGGTCAATGAGGCAAAGAGAAGCTGAAGGGCTCTCCTGACGCGCTGACCTCAGGAGAGGGAACAGCAGGCAGTGTGCGGGGAGCATGTAGCTGGGGGGGGTCTTCCGGAGATGAGGGGCCACCTCTGCCATACTTGGGAGTTCTTACTTCATCTCAGAGGCAGTGACAGTGGGGTGGGTGATAGCTGAAAAAACTGTTCTCAGAGGAGAGTGATGTAATTAGCTTTGCATTTTGGGAAGCACTAGCTTCCGGCACAAACAGCAGATCCTTTGAAGGTGGAGGAGAATGAAAGCAGAGAGAACAGTCTGGGCACAATTTCAAGGAAGGAAACAAACTAAAGTGACTGTCAGGAAGGGTGGAGAGGAAGAGAAGAACTGAGACTCACTTTGTTGGAGCTAATTTTATGGAAGAAGATAATGAGGGAGGAGTTTGGAATGATCCCAAGGTTTCTGGTGTGTGGTCTAGGGAATGGTTGACAGTTCACCAAGACAACATATAACATAGAGGAGAAAGAACAGGCTTGGGGTGAGAGCAAGGAAAGAAGACAGGGGGAGAAGATGAGCGAGGATTTTACATGTTTAAGTTGCCTGTGCAATGACTGACTGTAGGTGTAGTTGGAAGTACTTGTATATCAAAGCTCAGAAGGATGGTCTGGGCCTAGAAATGTAGACTTGAGAATTATTAATAAATAAAAAAGTAATCAATTACATGTATTTGAATTTATAGGGATCCTCCCAAGAAGAGGGTAAAACGTCAGAAGTGTAGAGAGCCTCGTGCCGGGTATCAAGCATTTGAAGATCAGATGAAGAGAGAGGTTGATACTTGCAGAAGTAGCCAGAGAGGTTAGTGGAAAACTGGAGGGGAGGGTGTCACAGATGCTAAAGAGAAATGAGCAGCAAGGGAGGGTACCCAGATGAGAAGGATGTGGGACACAAATATTTCCTGGAGCTGATAATCATGTCATTCTTAGGACAATGAGACTTGGTGATTACGGGTGCTATTACAGCAGCTTCATGAGTGTGTCAGATGTAGATTCTTACTTGATACTTAATGGCTTGCATTCAAGCAAATAAGTTTTCATTTCAACAACTATTTTTTGAATGCCTGGTTTGTGTGAAGTACCGGGGCTCTAAAGACGAACAAACAAAGGACCCTGGCCCGTAGGATCCTATTCCTGTACCTCAGTGAGATTTTCCAGCAGAGGATGGAGCCCTGTGTCTCTTCAGCTGTCCTCAGGTTGCCTGAAGACAGGTCCACAGATGCAGCCACTTGCTTGTTGAGCCCCTGTGGTATGCTGGGAACTGGGCCAGCCACTCAGGATGCAAATACATAGGTTTATTGTGTAAACTGATTCTCTAACCTTCTAGAGTTCTCTTTCTGGTGGGTGATGTAAATGGGTAACTCGTTAAACACTACTATAAATTTTTTTTTTGCTACTAAATTTTAAGTACTCTAATAGAAGTTTCAAGAAGATATCATAGGGAGAACATTCACTGAGCTTCTAATAGATGCCGAGACTAACTAATAGAATGACTTACTTGTGCTTCTGCTTGGAAAATCAGCTCTGATTTGTGAATGAACATAGCCTGTGGAGCTGCAGAATAGAATCACATGGGATTAGGCTGGTTCAATGTGGCTATTGTCTAGTGAAGGGTTGGGGATACATTCCTTTAGTACTATTTGAACAGTTTCACAAAGAGACATTGTACAGAGTAAGATGGAAGGAGGGTAGTTACCAGGAACAGGTGGCTAAGGTTTTCTTTGTCTCACCACTGCATTTCAACGTCAGCTGCCTTTTTGGGGAAATAGACCCTCCTTTGCCCAAAGTGAGATTGGAGGAGATGGACTTTGCTGGGACCTCACTGATGGTTGTGTGTAGCCTCCAGGCTCTAGGGAGCTTGTACTGGTATGAAAGCAGCAGGGGAGGTGCCGACTCTCACTGAGTAGGTTGGCTGTTGAGTTTTAATCGGAGGTGTTTTTCTCTTTGAGTGTATCTAGGGGAGAATCTGGAGAAGGTAATGGCACCCCACTCCAGTACTCTTGCCTGGAGAATCCCATGGATGGAGGAGCCTGGTAGGCTACAGTCCGTGGGGTCGCTGAGAGTCGGACACAACTTCACTTTCACTTTTAACTTTCATGCATTGGAGAAGGAAATGGCAACCCACTCCAGTATTCTTGTCTGGAGAATCCCAGGGACGAGGGAGCCTGGTGGGCTGCCGTCTATGGGATTGCACAGGGTTGGACATGACTGATGTGACTTAGCGGCGGCAGCAGCAGCAGGGGAGAATCCCGCTGGGTGAAAATCCTTCTGAATACTTCATACTGAAGTCTCTGAGTGGTTTTGGAAGCCAGGCCTGTATTTTGGGGAGTTTGGAGGTTGTTGCTAGGTTCTTCTCAATGGGATGGGATGACTAACTGGGGGAACCCACGGTCATCTTCTCTGCCATGAACAAAAGCACCAAGTCTTTTGATTGAGGTAGGGTGGAGGTAGCAGTGCATGAGTGTCTTTATATGTAATCACATGATTTCCTTGAGGGAGAGGACGAGCTTCAGTGTTATGTCAAAGCACACATTTGGAAGGCAATTCAGTTAACCACATAGAATGTTGACAAAAGTCCTGTTCAATCATCTGGAGATCAAAGGTGAATATGACACTTTCTTTGCAAGATAAACAACCTGGCCATGGAGATAACATAAAAAAACAAACAAGTCTAGTCCAGTGAATGCATAAGGTACTCTGGAAACCTAAGAGAGCAGTTGACTCTTCTGTGAGCTGTGTTTGGGGAGGAGGCAGTTATTGAAAACTCAGAGAGGAGGTGGCACTGGTGCTGGCTGGCCTTGGAGGAGAGCAGAGCTTCTCAGCAGATGGCAGCCCTGAGAGGAAAGGCAGTAACAGAGGGGCTGAAAATTGGTTTTACTTGGATCCTGTTTTGTTGTCCAAACAGGACTCAAGTAGGCAGCTTTGTTTAGAGAATTTAATCTTAAGAAATGCACTCAAATATCCTATGATATCACTTATAAATAAAACCTACAAAGCAACGATGCAAATGAACTTACAAAACAGAAAAACAGACTCATAGACCTAGAGAATGAACTAATGGATACCCGGGGAAGGATAGGGGATGCAACAGTTAGGGGGTTTGGGATAGATATGTACACACTGCTGTATTTAAAATGGATAACCAACAAGGACCTTCTGAATAGCACAGGGAACGCTGCTTAATGTCATGTAACAACCTAAATGGGAAAAGAATTTGGAAAAGAATGGGTATATTCATATACACACAACTGAATCACTTTGCTGTATACATGAAACTGTCACCACATGGATAATCAACTATACTCCAATACAAAATAAAAAGTTAACAAAAAACCCCTCAGTATTCAGAGGCCTGAACTTAGACTGTTAAGACTAGCACAGACCTTACTGGGGTCATGCATGCCAGCCTCTGAATGAACAGCAAGGAGACTAGTTGAGGATCCAAGAGGTGGGGTTACAAACTCATCATGAGGTCTTGGGTCTGTACTGAGATTAGAAGCCCTTCTTCATTTCCAATGCTTTCCCCAGTCTACTCACACATATAGCCTCTCTCCCACATCTTCCACCCTTGTCATGACTCATGCATGAAGGGAAGAAAGATGTAAAACAAATTCTAATGTTCATGGACCAGCAATATTTGTTGGCAAAGAAGGACTAGACAAGATTACTTGCTCTCTTAAGCCAAGGACACTGCCCACAGAATCCCGGACTGATTTCAACTCACTGGGTTACTATCAGGATGATTCTGCTCAGTGAAATACAATTCAAGACATGCTTATTGAATCCATACTATGGGCAAGGGTCAGAGGAAATCAGACCCTCCATTTCAGGACCATCATGGAGGCTGCTGTGACTTCATGTCCATGTCAGGGCAGCCTGGACCAAACTGAGAGTGCCTTGTATCACTGTTCAACCTAGAAGGATGCTTATCACAGTATGCTTTGTTTGTATATTCTTATGATCAATATGTCTTTGCATCTGTAAAGCAAGTGTGGATTAAATGATGACGGACCTTTCTGGGCGCCTGGCTGATCATGGAGGGGTTCTGTCCACACTGTCTGCTGTGCCAGATTCTGTGAGTGGCACCGACACTTTCAGACAGATCTCGTGGTGGGTCTCTTTTCCACCTCTGGGAGGCTCTCAAGCAGTGACCTTTGGGTTTTATATCAAAGTTGGCTCACATCCCTATGCCACCATTGCTGAATATGCTAAAATTAGCAGCATTTGGTCTTTTAAAGATCTGAATTGTCCTGTATTTGTTTCTAATATGTTTACTTACCATTCCAGGAGCTCAGCTATCTTTTCTCTGAACAGATCCTATTTTTCTTAAGGATGTTGCTTAGAATGCTAATAATTTAGTGTTGAAGGAGGGACACACTTGTAATAAAGACAGAATGTTAGGTTTATTGAAGCTGCTGGAGTAAAGGATAATGCTTTGGAGAGGAACCGTGGGCTTTCTTTCAGGATTCAGGTTTATGTTGGATGATTCCAGGGAGGGATTAGGAGAACAGGGGCCAGTTGTGGATCAGATGATGTCAAGGAGCAGGAGGAATTCAGTGACTGGGTATCTTCATAAACTTTATCAAGGATGCTGGTGGATTAAAGGTGGGCTAGGAGGCGTTACTAGAAGAGAAACAGCATTCTCTTGTGTTAGAAGAGGGGAGGTCTTGTTATTGTTGAGGTTATGGAGTGGCCGTGTCTCTGTCTTGTCCCAAACACAGCAGCAGCATGGCCTTATCTGAGCACCGTTTATATGCGTTGTTTTTGTTCAGTTGGTAACAGCACTTTCTGCCTGCTGACAGGGCCATTTTTCATGTTCTCAGTAGACTGCTCATTTGTAAAATGAGAGGATTGCATAAGATGAATGGTTTTCTAACTGTGCTCCCAAGAAGAGAGTTCTGTGGGGAGGCCTTGGGATTACCGAAGGTGCCTTGGAGAGGACGAATGGACAGGGCTCCTTGTACCCTGACCTCCTCTTAACAGAGAAGCTGTGCTCTTCCAGTTTTACATTGAGCGTTATGCATTAAATCATGTTTTAAACAAAAGAATGTTTTTTTTTTGCTAAAGAAAAGCTTGAAAATTGCTGGACTGGAGAAGCTCCAAGGTCTCTCTGTTGCTTCAAGTCACAAAGAAGTGAAACAGTTTGTCCCAAATTTATACAGCTGATTAGATTCAGTAGCCCAGGTTTGAATGTCTCCTCTGCCACCAACTTCAGAAGTCTGTTTATTTTATTTAGTTTTGCCCACTGTGTCAGGATTTCAGCATTCCATGTCTAAAGAGCAGGGGGACACACAGGAAATTTATTTTTATTGAGTCAAACCTCATGAAAAGGATTGCATTTAAAAACTGAAACTTATGTACATCTGGCTCAACAGTGTAGGAGGACAAGGAGGAGAGAAAATTAGTAATGGAACCCATTTTTATCATCCTGTAGGTGAGGTCTGGGGAATCATGGGCTTCATATTATTTCATAAGCGATCAACTGTGTAGTACGACACATTTAGCATAAACTAGGTCCTTATTTATTATACAGTTCTTTGGTGGATAACTATGCTTCCATTAATTTTATGAGACCCATCCTTGTGTATTTGTATTATTGTTCAGTCATTAAGTTGTGTCTGGCTCTTTGTGACTCTATGGAGTGCAGCACACTAGGCTTTCCTGCCTTTCACTATCCCCTGGACTTTGCTAATAATAATTTATATTGCTAGCTACTTTCTTATTAGATGTTTATTTTCTACTCTACTTTGGCAATGTGGCTGTTGGAATTTTCCCTTTAATTTTATATGTATAGTCTTGGCATATTTTAACTCTGGGTGTACTTTGGATGCTTAAGATCCTAAAGTTTTATGGTTATGTCTTTATAATCATCACTGATCAGCTATTGATAGCAATTGATTCAGCTCATAACTTGTTCTAACTTGGACTTCCTTTGAGTTGACAATGATGTACTAGAATTTACAGGAGTGATGTTGGCTGATTCTGCTTAGGGGATTTAATAGCTGCTGTTAGCACCTCTGTGTTACACCATTTACTTCCTCAAATGTGAAAGCTTGGATGGTTATATAAACTTGGCAACAAGGGTAAAACTCATAATACTAATTAGAATCTGGAAATAAGTTATTAATGTACCAGGAGAGAGAACCTTGCTCCCCAAATCCATCCTTTGGTTGTCTGATGGAGCCAGTTCACCAGAAGGAAGGGCCACATGCAAACTGATTAGATTCTAGCTCAGGAGAAGTTTGCTCAGTGAACAGGGCAAGAAGAGTTAGACATTGTTAGACTGTGTTTCTCAGTGAGGCATTTTGAAAATCACTTAAGTGAGCAAAAGATGACAGTATACTTTAGGGTTCAGTGATCTATGGCAAATGCTGCCTGTTTTGTATGTCCCTTATGCTAAGAACAGATTTTAGATTCTTAAGTCAGTTAAAAAAATCAAAAGAATAATCATATTTCATGAGATGTTAAAACTGTAACATTCAGATTCCATTGTTTGTAAATAAAGTTTTATTAGAACACAGACACTCATTCATTTCCATATCATCCATGGCTATTTTGTGCTATGATGACAGAGCTGAGTAGTTGGAAAAGAGATCCTATAACCTGAAATGGCCAAAATATTCACTGTTTAGCCTTTTATAGAAAAGACATGTCAACCTTTGGTTTTTGTTAGTGTTGTACAAGAAAAAGTCTAAGACAATAAATAATCTCATTGAATTGTGACTGCTTGCTGGTGAATATTTATTTATTCTAATATTTTTCTGGAGAGTATCTTTTGGAATCAGCATATTTGGTTTTATAGATAGGACCGGACAGAGGTTTAAACGTTTTTTTCTCTAATTCTTTTTCATTTAGAGACACATTTTCCAATTACTGGGCTGATCTTTACTGTTTTTATGGAAGAAGTCATATTCTGTATCCTAGTTATTACTTTCTCTTCCTGTTTCTGCTTGTGGATGTTTTGCCCATAGCCAGGTTTATATATGTTGATTTAGCTCATAGGGACTAGGCAAATGAGTGTGCTGAGACTGAAAGGTATTGGTGTCCAATAAAAATGCACGGAAGACTGACTGACTGCAAGGATGCAGAGTTCTAAGGGGCAGGAGAAAGGAGACAGAAGTTCATAATACAGTCGTGATGATAATTTGTCAGCAAGTGCAGACCAGCAAAATGCTGCTATTTGAAATTTCAGGGAACTGCTTGGATTGCAGTTTATATTGCAGGAGGTGTAGAATCTGGAGTAACTGGGCAGAAAATGCCTATTTTTTCCACTTCCCAAGTCACTGAAGGATGCAATGAATTAATCTTTGGTTCAGGGTAAATGCAGAGAAGGGAATCTGGGTTTTCAAGGAGCAAGGTTAACATGAGAGTGCTGTTTGTTATGAACTCCCAAGAGTTCACAAGAAGACAACTAAATTTCCAGATGAGAACCCCTCTCCGGGGACAGAGTATTCTAAATTGAGGGGCATATTTTGCATTTTCAGGCTCATTCCATCTGTCTTTTCTAATCATGCCTGTTACTTACTATGGAATGTGGGTTGTTATGGTGATATGAGGACAGGAACCATCTGCCTTGCAGAATCTTAGAAAACTTTATAGACCACATAATGTTGGTAAAAAGAAGGAAGGAGGGAGTATGCATTTGAAGACCAGCTCAAAAGTGTAAACTTTCACCGAGATTTATGTAAGCTACATTCTATTTTTCAGGGCATACTCTTGAGAGTATTCACCTGATTCCACCCACTCATGGTACCTCTAAAATCTCATTTGATTCAGTGACTTCTGTCCTGTAAGTCCAATGACCAGCGTACTGACCTCAGTTCTAGGGGGGAATCACCTTCTTGAACCTTCCTTAGCCTAACAACTTTGAACATCTGGTTGATCAAGTGAATACAGTATCCTGTATGTCATCAACATTGTAGTAAGTTTTGTTGTCGTTCAGTCACTAAGTTGAGTCTGACTCTTTACTACCCCATGGATTGCAGCATGCCAGGCTTCCCTGTCCTTTGCTGTCTCCTGGCGTTTGCTCAAACTTATGTCCATGGTGGTGCCATCCAACTATCTCATTCTCTGTGGCCCCCTTCTCCTCCTGCCCTCAATCCTTCCTAGCATCAGGGTCTTTTCTAGTGAGTCGGCTCTTTGCGTTAGGTAGCCAAAGTATTGGAATTTCAGCTTCAGCATTGTAGTAAGTATGTAGACTCTATTCCAGTGCAGTTGTTGAGGGAATTTATTAGCATTTGCTTCTTCACTGAGAGGGAGTACGTATTTTCATACTATCCAATTCACCTTCACAGAAGCGTGGGCTTAAATCAAGGAATTCTGAGAATCTTGGCCACATTCTCTTCTAGGGAGATATGCTAATCACAGGCAGGACCATGGCTTGTTGTATAAGTTGAGTCAGTTTCTTGATTTCCTCACCATTCACATGGCTTTCTTGCTCCTAAAAATTTCCAAGAAAAAGAAACCATAAAAATGGAATCATAGAAAAAAAGCTGTAGAACAGTATTTGTTCTATCCCAGAGTAAAGAAGGCCTTTCTAAGCACAAATGCAAAGGGAGAAACCATAAAAATACTGACTTGTTCTAGAACAGAGTTTCACAGCTTCAGCATTGTTCACAATTTGGGCTAGCTAATTCTTTGTTGTGGGAGGGGGAGTGTTGTGGGGTGTTTGGCAGCATCTCTGGCCTCTACTGACTAGATGCTAGCAATACCCTTTAGTCAGTACAGCCAACAATGTCACCTGATGTTCTCTAGAGGGTAAAGTCACCCCTGGCTGGGAACCACTGTTACAGAATGATTGTTTGGGATGCAAGGCGAAAGAGAGTCCTCTCCTAGTCAAGTCATGGGGGCTTACCATACGCATACACAAGGCCTCAGCTTTGAAATGTGAAATTTCAAGGAACCAGCAGGTTAAGGGGCTGACTCTGGTCTTTCTCTCTCTCTCTCTGGTAGGATTTGGGGAGTTTCTTTCAGGGCAGCATTGCTTCTGTTCTCACACCCACTTGCCCTTTGTTCTGTCTCTACTCACGTGGCCTCCTTTTGTTTCTTTCATTTCTGATCCCATCTCCCTTCTACTTGCCTATTCCTTTAGCTTGTCAGCTCTTCCTGTGGAATCTGTGCCTTTCAGATCCTGCTTTGCCACTGTGTGTGAGAGAAATTTAGCTTCACTAATAACCACGTCTCCGCTGTGATGTCAGACTGTGTTATAGTCCGAAGCATTATGGGAAGCTGCTCCTGGGTCAGGTGCATATGCCTCACCAACAGCTGTGACCAGGAAGGAAGGGTTACTTGGTATAAAGTATGAGTGCTAAGCAATAGGAGCCATGAACTACTGACTCGCTCAAAAGGCATTGGTGTGGACAGGTAGGTGTTGATTGAAATCTCTAGAGAGGAAGTTTAAAAATTCCATCTATTAAAAAAGAATCCAATGAGTTTATCTGCATGAGATAAACTGGGTAGAAAATTTAATATGTAACATCTGTGCATGCGTGCTCAATGATGTTGACTCTGTGACACCAAGGACTGTAACCTGCCAGGCTCCACTGTCCACGGAATTTTCCAGGCAAGAATACTGGAATAGGTTGCCATTTCCTCCTCCAGGGGATCTTCCCAAACCAGGAATCAAACCTGAGTCTCCTGTCTCTCCTGCATTGCAGGCAGATTCTTTTACTGCTGAGACATTGGGGAAGCCCCTTTTGTAACATGGGACTACTATTTAAAAAATGACTTTATGAATCAGTATGTAAAGGACATGTGCAAAGGGCAGGAACATGTGGAAAGCAGTCACAAAACTAGAACTATCAAGGCCACAAATATTTGAGAAAGTACACAAAGTATAAAAGAAGTATAAATTATGACAAAGTAAATATAAAGTTTAGCCTTTCAAATTAGTCAAAAATTTAAAATGAAAATCTTTTAC
>SJYW01022304.1:445269-457374 GCA_006410735.1 Raphicerus campestris
TCCATCCTTTGGTTGTCTGATGGAGCCAGTTCACCAGAAGGAAGGGCCACATGCAAACTGATTAGATTCTAGCTCAGGAGAAGTTTGCTCAGTGAACAGGGCAAGAAGAGTTAGACATTGTTAGACTGTGTTTCTCAGTGAGGCATTTTGAAAATCACTTAAGTGAGCAAAAGATGACAGTATACTTTAGGGTTCAGTGATCTATGGCAAATGCTGCCTGTTTTGTATGTCCCTTATGCTAAGAACAGATTTTAGATTCTTAAGTCAGTTAAAAAAATCAAAAGAATAATCATATTTCATGAGATGTTAAAACTGTAACATTCAGATTCCATTGTTTGTAAATAAAGTTTTATTAGAACACAGACACTCAGTCATTTCCATATCATCCATGTCTATTTTGTGCTATGATGACAGAGCTGAGTAGTTGGAAAAGAGATCCTATAACCTGAAATGGCCAAAATATTCACTGTTTAGCCTTTTATAGAAAAGACATGTCAACCTTTGGTTTTTGTTAGTGTTGTACAAGAAAAAGTCTAAGACAATAAATAATCTCATTGAATTGTGACTGCTTGCTGGTGAATATTTATTTATTCTAATATTTTTCTGGAGAGTATCTTTTGGAATCAGCATATTTGGTTTTATAGATAGGACCGGACAGAGGTTTAAACGTTTTTTTCTGTAATTCTTTTTCATTTAGAGACACATTTTCCAATTACTGGGCTGATCTTTACTGTTTTTATGGAAGAAGTCATATTCTGTATCCTAGTTATTACTTTCTCTTCCTGTTTCTGCTTGTGGATGTTTTGCCCATAGCCAGGTTTATATATGTTGATTTAGCTCATAGGGACTAGGCAAATGAGTGTGCTGAGACTGAAAGGTATTGGTGTCCAATAAAAATGCACGGAAGACTGACTGACTGCAAGGATGCAGAGTTCTAAGGGGCAGGAGAAAGGAGACAGAAGTTCATAATACAGTCGTGATGATAATTTGTCAGCAAGTGCAGACCAGCAAAATGCTGCTATTTGAAATTTCAGGGAACTGCTTGGATTGCAGTTTATATTGCAGGAGGTGTAGAATCTGGAGTAACTGGGCAGAAAATGCCTATTTTTTCCACTTCCCAAGTCACTGAAGGATGCAATGAATTAATCTTTGGTTCAGGGTAAATGCAGAGAAGGGAATCTGGGTTTTCAAGGAGCAAGGTTAACATGAGAGTGCTGTTTGTTATGAACTCCCAAGAGTTCACAAGAAGACAACTAAATTTCCAGATGAGAACCCCTCTCCGGGGACAGAGTATTCTAAATTGAGGGGCATATTTTGCATTTTCAGGCTCATTCCATCTGTCTTTTCTAATCATGCCTGTTACTTACTATGGAATGTGGGTTGTTATGGTGATATGAGGACAGGAACCATCTGCCTTGCAGAATCTTAGAAAACTTTATAGACCACATAATGTTGGTAAAAAGAAGGAAGGAGGGAGTATGCATTTGAAGACCAGCTCAAAAGTGTAAACTTTCACTGAGATTTATGTTAGCTACATTCTATTTTTCAGGGCATACTCTTTAGAGTATTCACCTGATTCCACCCACTCATAGTACCTCTAAAATCTCATTTGATTCAGTGACTTCTGTCCTGTAAGTCCAATGACCAGCATACTGACCTCAGTTCTAGGGGGGAAACACCTTCTTGAACCTTCCTTAGCCTAACAACTTTGAACATCTGGTTGATCAAGTGAATATAGTATCCTGTATGTCATCAACATTGTAGTAAGTTTTGTTGTCGTTCAGTCACTAAGTTGAGTCTGACTCTTTACTACCCCATGGATTGCAGCATGCCAGGCTTCCCTGTCCTTTGCTGTCTCCTGGAGTTTGCTCAAACTTATGTCCATGGTGGTGCCATCCAACTATCTCATCCTCTGTGGCCCCCTTCTCCTCCTGCCCTCAATCTTTCCTAGCATCAGGGTCTTTTCTAGTGAGTCGGCTCTTTGCGTTAGGTAGCCAAAGTATTGGAATTTCAGCTTCAGCATTGTAGTAAGTATGTAGACTCTATTCCAGTGCAGTTGTTGAGGGAATTTATTAGCATTTGCTTCTTCACTGAGAGGGAGTACGTATTTTCATACTATCCAATTCACCTTCACAGAAGCGTGGGCTTAAATCAAGGAATTCTGAGAATCTTGGCCACATTCTCTTCTAGGGAGATATGCTAATCACAGGCAGGACCATGGCTTGTTGTATAAGTTGAGTCAGTTTCTTGATTTCCTCACCATTCACATGGCTTTCTTGCTCCTAAAAATTTCCAAGAAAAAGAAACCATAAAAATGGAATCATAGAAAAAAAGCTGTAGAACAGTATTTGTTCTATCCCAGAGTAAAGAAGGCCTTTCTAAGCACAAATGCAAAGGGAGAAACCATAAAAATACTGACTTGTTCTAGAACAGAGTTTCACAGCTTCAGCATTGTTCACAATTTGGGCTAGCTAATTCTTTGTTGTGGGAGGGGGAGTGTTGTGGGGTGTTTGGCAGCATCTCTGGCCTCTACTGACTAGATGCTAGCAATACCCTTTAGTCAGTACAGCCAACAATGTCACCTGATGTTCTCTAGAGGGTAAAGTCACCCCTGGCTGGGAACCACTGTTACAGAATGATTGTTTGGGATGCAAGGCGAAAGAGAGTCCTCTCCTAGTCAAGTCATGGGGGCTTACCATACGCATACACAAGGCCTCAGCTTTGAAATGTGAAATTTCAAGGAACCAGCAGGTTAAGGGGCTAACTCTGGTCTTTCTCTCTCTCTCTCTGGTAGGATTTGGGGAGTTTCTTTCAGGGCAGCATTGCTTCTGTTCTCACACCCACTTGCCCTTTGTTCTGTCTCTACTCACGTGGCCTCCTTTTGTTTCTTTCATTTCTGATCCCATCTCCCTTCTACTTGCCTATTCCTTTAGCTTGTCAGCTCTTCCTGTGGAATCTGTGCCTTTCAGATCCTGCTCTGCCACTGTGTGTGAGAGAAATTTAGCTTCACTAATAACCACGTCTCCGCTGTGATGTCAGACTGTGTTATAGTCCGAAGCATTATGGGAAGCTGCTCCTGGGTCAGGTGCATATGCCTCACCAACAGCTGTGACCAGGAAGGAAGGGTTACTTGGTATAAAGTATGAGTGCTAAGCAATAGGAGCCATGAACTACTGACTCGCTCAAAAGGCATTGGTGTGGACAGGTAGGTGTTGATTGAAATCTCTAGAGAGGAAGTTTAAAAATTCCATCTATTAAAAAAGAATCCAATGAGTTTATCTGCATGAGATAAACTGGGTAGAAAATTTAATATGTAACATCTGTGCATGCGTGCTCAATGATGTTGACTCTGTGACACCAAGGACTGTAACCTGCCAGGCTCCACTGTCCACGGAATTTTCCAGGCAAGAATACTGGAATAGGTTGCCATTTCCTCCTCCAGGGGATCTTCCCAAACCAGGAATCAAACCTGAGTCTCCTGTCTCTCCTGCATTGCAGGCAGATTCTTTTACTGCTGAGACATTGGGGAAGCCCCTTTTGTAACATGGGACTGCTATTTAAAAAATGACTTTATGAATCAGTATGTAAAGGACATGTGCAAAGGGCAGGAACATGTGGAAAGCAGTCACAAAACTAGAACTATCAAGGCCACAAATATTTGAGAAAGTACACAAAGTATAAAAGAAGTATAAATTATGACAAAGTAAATATAAAGTTTAGCCTTTCAAATTAGTCAAAAATTTAAAATGACAATCTTTTACCCCAATGGTGAAACAGCAAAATTGTCATTCTGGCACCAAAAGAAAAATTGCTGATGTTTATGAAAATCAGTTCAGTAAGTTTTTGGATATACTCTGGTAAGATAAATGAAAGCATCAAAAATGTTCATACCTTTTAAGTCAGTGTTTTCCTTCGTGGAATTAGCCCTAAATAAGTATTTAGAGATGTGAGTAAATATTATATACAGGGATGAAATGTTCATCAGAGCATGCTTTATTTTAACAACATACTGGAATTAACTTAAATATCCAAAGGGGATTGATTAATGCTGTTTTCAAAACCTATTTAGTGATATGAGAAATGCTCAGAATATTATGTTTTGTGAAATGAAAGAGTTGCAAAGCTATTTCAAGTGTCATTCAAATTTTGCATGTATTTGTAGAGATATGTACATTGAATTAAAATTCGGAAGCATTTCAATTACTTAACAGTGGTTATTTATAATTGGTAAGATGATTGGTTGTACCTCTTTGTAACTCTTCTATGTCTTCTAATTTTGTATAGTAAGAGGCCATTACCTATATAGTCAAAAAATTATTATGGTTAAAAAATTCAGTTTGCTAATGGCAAGCTTTTTTTTTAATCTTTGAGATATAATTGAGGTTCACAATATTGTGTTTCAGGTGTTCAGCAAAGTGATTCAGTTACACACACACACACACACACACACACGAGTGGAGTGAAGTGAAGTGAAGTCTCTCAGTCATGTCCAACTCTTTGCGACCCCATGGACTGCAGCCTACCAGGCTCCTCCCTCCATGGGATTCTCCAGGCAAGAGTACTGGAGTGGGTTGCCATTTCTTTCTCCATATATATTTCATGTTATTTTCCACTATAGGTATTCAGTTCAGTTCAGTCGCTCAGTCATGTCTGACTCTGTGATCCCAATGCACGCCAGGCCTCCCTTCCATCACCAACTCCTGGAGTTCACCCAAACCCATGTCCATTGAGTAGGCAATGCCATCCAACCATCTCATCCTCTGTCATCTCCTTTTCCTCCTACCCTCAATCTTATAAACTATAATACCTCAAAACTATAGGTGTTAAAAGATATTGAACATAGTTCCCTGTGCTACGGACTTCCCTGGTGGCTTAAACGGTAAAGCATCTGCCTACAATGAAGAAGACCTGGGTGCAGTCCCTGAATTGGGAAGATCTCCTGGAGAAGGAAATGGCAACCCATTCCAGTATTCTTGCCTGGAAAATCCCATGGATGGAGGAACCTGGTAGGCTGTAGTCCATGGGGTCACAAAGAGCAGGACATGACTGAGTGACTTCACTTTCTTTCCCTGTGCTGTCCAGTAAATTCTTGTTGCTTACCTGTTTTATGTATAGTAGTTTGTTAATCCTATGCTCCTAATTTATGTCTTCCCCACNGTAGTCCATGGGGTCACAAAGAGCAGGACATGACTGAGTGACTTCACTTTCTTTCCCTGTGCTGTCCAGTAAATTCTTGTTGCTTACATGTTTTATGTATAGTAGTTTGTTAATCCTATGCTCCTAATTTATGTCTTCCCCACTCCCTTTCCCTTTTGGTAATCATAAGTTTTCTTTTCTATGTCTGTGAGTCTGTTTCTATTTTGTATATAGACTCATTTATATGATTTTAAAAATTTTACATAAAAGTGATATCACATAGTATGTCTCTCTGTCTGACTTACTTCACTAAATATGATATTCTTTAAGTCCACCCTTGTTACTGAAAGTGGCAATATTTCTTTCTATTTTTTATGGTTGAGGACTATTCCATTGTGCTAATGGTAAAATTTAAGATGGCATATAGGGTGTACTCTAAAGGGTCCTCCCAAAGTGAGAATATAAAACTATAGTCTATTTAAAAAAAAAAAAAAAAGCAAAACTACAGTCTAGGGTACAGCCTTTCAGATTGTGAAATCCACTTTTTCATCTCACTGAATGTAGACAAATTTCTCAGGGACAGACTCACATTAACTAAGTTTGTAGAGACTGAGCTCTAAAAATACAATGCCAATGAATTAAGTTGCAATAAGATATAGAACTATGGAGAAAACTAGATGTTTGAGTCCTCTGGCTAATTTATTTTCTTTCTGTAGCTCACTGTGTGGGAAACCAGATTATAAACACAATATTGTCTTGTGAGCAAGGGATCAGAAGTGGGAGTGTTAATTATAACATTTTAATGTTCCATTGCATCAATTTTTAATTGCATGAGACTCTTGGTCTGAAGTGGGCATAAATATGCCACCAAGGCCAGATAAGTTGAATCCTCTTTTGTGAACTGAGATTGCACAGGTGTTGCCAAAGTTAGTCTTGCTCTTGATCACCTCTTTCTTTAATTATGTGCAGTGTTTCTGATGAAATTGACATTGGCACATACATCTGCACTCATTTTAAAGTAGGTTCAGGTTTCAATTTGTCTTCAATAAAGGATATAGAACTTAACTGAAGCGGGGGCGGGGGGGGGGAACCGCAGAATGGGAGTACACACTCTGGATTTCAACCCAACTTCCCAAGACCTAAGAGCCACTGGTGGGAGGGTGCATGGCTCGCAGTGACGTTGTCCANTGATCCCTGGGTCAGGAAGATCCCCTAGAGAAGGAAATGGCGACCCACTCAAGTATTCTTCCCTGGAGAAACCCATGGATAGGGGAGCCTGGTAGGCTATAGTCCATGGGGTTGCAAAAGAGCCGGACATGACTGAGCGACTAAGCAACAATAAAGTCCCTGCCCCGCCGCTCTTCTTAGTTCCTGGGGAGAAGTCCTTCAATCTAGTTCTTCAGAAGCCATGAAAAGAAACAGTGAGCCGAAAACAGCACCAACACCCTTTCTTGAAGGAGAACAGAAATTGATCTTTGTATCTAGCATATGAATTTATTCTTGAGATATGAAGGCCAGTAATCCTGGGACTTAATGTGTGAAGATTCCTTAGAACATAGAAAGGATGCCTTCTTGTCTTGCTGAAATTGAAACATTTGAAAGCCCTTACTCAGGATTTCAGACAAAACCTCCTAAGATTCACAAATATGGGTTGAAGTCCAAGTTCTCCTCTAGCTGTGGGTGGGTGGACTTCAATAAATTATTGAATTTCTCTGGAGGTACCACTCCTTCATCAGTATCCATTTAAGTTAAAAACTTAAATCATAGGTTTATTGTAAAAAATCAGAAATGTCAAGGAACAGAAAGAAAGAAATAAGGTTTTTATCTTTTAAAATTAGTGTTTTTGCTTTTTTGGGATAAATATCCAGGGATAGAATTGCTGGACAGTATGGTTAGTTCTATTTTTAAATTTTCGAGGAACCTCCATACTGTTTTCCATAGTGGCTGTACAAATTTACATTCCCACCAAGAGTATACTGGCTCTGCCTTTTCACCATATCCTCACCAACATTTGTCATTTATTGTCTTTTTTATAATAGTCATTCTAGCAGGAGTGTAGTGATATTCATTGTAGTTTTGATTTGCACTTCCCTGTTGATTAATGGACAGAGGAGCCTGGTGGGCTGCCATCTGTGGGGTCTCACAGAATCGGACACGACTGAAGCGACTTAGCAGCAGCAGCAGTGGCAGTGGATTAACGATGTTGAGTATCTTTTCATGTGTCTGTTGACCTGTTGGCCATCTGTATGTCTTATTTGGAAAAATATCTATATATATCATTAAATGGTTATAATATGTTTAGTGCACATTCATCATCTCATATAGATACAGAATAAAAGAAAAAGAAAACATTTTCCTTCTTGTGATGAGAACTCGTAGGATTTAATTTCTTAACTTTCATGTATAACATATAACAATGTTAATTATATTTATTTTATCTTCTATCCCTAGTACATATTTATCTTATGAGTGGAAGTTTGTACCTTTTAACTGCCTTCATCCAATTCTGCCTCCCCTCACTCCCTGCCTCTGGTAACCACAGATCTGATCTCTTTTTTAATATAAGTTTGTTTGCTTTTTAAGTGTAATTGTCCTACAGTAGTATGTTAGTTTCTAGTGCACAGCATAGTGATTCAGTATTTCCATACGCTCAGTTGGTAAAGAATCTGCTTGCAATGCAGGAGACCTGGGTTCGATTCCTGGGTCGGGAAGATCCCCTGGAGAAGGAAATGGCAAGCCACTCCAGTATTCTTGCCTGGAGAATCCCATGGACAGAGAAGCCTGGCGGGCTACAGTCTGTGGGGTCGCAAGATTTGGACACGATGTAGCGAATAAACCACCACCACTACCATACACTTCAAAATGATGACGCCAAGGAGTCTAGTTTCTCTCTATAACATAATACAGACTATGTTATCACTGACTGTATTCCCCATACTGTACATTTCATGCCTGCGACTCGCTTCTTTTGTAACTGGAAGTGTGTGCTCCTTCATCTTCCTCACCCATTTTTCTCATACTTCCGCCTCCCTCTGCCGGTTTTTCAACTGAATTGTTTGCTTTTTTCTTGATGAGTTGTAGGAGTTCTTTATATATTTTGGATATTAACCCCCCTGTTGAACATATCATTTGCAAATATCTTCTCTTAGAGATACAGAGAACAAACTGATGGTTACAGGAAGGGGATGAGGTGAAATAGGTAAAAGAGGTTAAGAGGGACAAACAACTAGTTATAAAATAAATAAGTCACAGAGAGGTACAGCACGGGGAATATAGTTATTTTTTTCAATGATTTTGGTTATAGTAATCTATAAAAATATCAAATCACTATATTGTATATCTGAAACTAATATAAGTCAACAATATTTCAATAAAAGGGTAATATTTTTTGAGGAATATTTGGAAAATGCGCAAAAGTATGGAGAAGAAAGTAAGAGATAAAGTCATTTCTTTGTGGAATTATATTGCACTTACAGTTACTTTTTAAATGAAAAATACTTATAATAAGAAATTCAGTTAGTATGATAATGGGTGGGATTCCCTGGTGGCTCAGAGGGTAAAGAGTGCCTGTAACACAGGAGACCTGAGTTCAATCCCTGGGTTGGGAAGATTCCCTGGAGAAGAAAATAGCAACAGACCCCAGTATTCTTGCCTGAAAAAATAAGAAGTAAGTTCTTTGCCACCATCTACTGTCAGTCTTCCTCCTTGGGGGTGAACACTGTCAAGAAGACTGTGTATGCATCCTGTTATGTGATTGCATGTATTTTCCTATTGAAAAATAGACAAATTTAATGGCTTCATATTATTTCTTTGTGTGGATGATGACAAATTTCCTCTAGCATTATCTAATTAGTGGATATTTAGGTTGTTTCTAAGATTTATTATAGCGTATTGTTAAAACATATGACGGCCAAATCCTAAGGTCTTTGCAAATCCCAATTCTGTAACTACCTCCAGGTTGAGAAACAAAGCACAAAAAAGGGTTTGCTTTACATTTTTGTAATCTCATAATAATGGTTTTTCACTTGAAAGGGAAAAAGCTCATATATTGTCCTGGGATTGTGGTCGTTGAACAACATATAGAATTGGCAAGTGATCTGCCTTTGCCTCTCCATTCAAAAGAAAATATTCCACCACATTTTTCATTCAAACTTCTCAAATCATCCACTCTATAAATTTACTAAGGAACCAGGCTGTCCTTGGTAGCCTGCAGTTTCATATTTGAAACTGGGACTGAAATGGAAAATTACAGCAGTTGCTCTTCAGATTACTATTATTATCTCTGTAAGCTGTCCACAGACCATTCAGCCAGCATTGGATCTTGTCTCCATCTTTATTTGAACTCGTAAAATGTGACATTATAAATCCAGAAATTAAACAGCATTGCTAATACAGAACTATTTCTGGAGGTGGTGAATGAATACTAATTATCATCTTTAATCCCCTAGATGCCGAACATTTTCTGAAATAGCTCTGTTATAATAAATACATCAGCAGATCATCTTTTTATGGGTGGGACTTATATGTGGACACATTTCTGATGGTATGATATAATGCAGGGAATAGGAAAAGTCCTTTTCTACTCTGCCTGGAACCTTCATGGTCACCAGAGAGGACTCAGGTAGTCCTGGTGAATGTAGAATGCCTTGTATTTTCAGTATTTTATTACAGATAAAAAATGGATCATGGCTTATTAACTTTATTTCATTAAGATTCTGAGGTTCTAATCTGAACAGAGGCTTTTACTTATATNAGCCTGCAGTTTCATATTTGAAACTGGGACTGAAATGGAAAATTACAGCAGTTGCTCTTCAGATTACTATTATTATCTCTGTAAGCTGTCCACAGACCATTCAGCCAGCATTGGATCTTGTCTCCATCTTTATTTGAACTCGTAAAATGTGACATTATAAATCCAGAAATTAAACAGCATTGCTAATACAGAACTATTTCTGGAGGTGGTGAATGAATACTAATTATCATCTTTAATCCCCTAGATGCCGAACATTTTCTGAAATAGCTCTGTTATAATAAATACATCAGCAGATCATCTTTTTATGGGTGGGACTTATATGTGGACACATTTCTGATGGTATGATATAATGCAGGGAATAGGAAAAGTCCTTTTCTACTCTGCCTGGAACCTTCATGGTCACCAGAGAGGACTCAGGTAGTCCTGGTGAATGTAGAATGCCTTGTATTTTCAGTATTTTATTACAGATAAAAAATGGATCATGGCTTATTAACTTTATTTCATTAAGATTCCGAGGTTCTAATCTGAACAGAGGCTTTTACTTATATATTAGGCTTTTCTTGGGCACAAATGGAATTGGGATTTCCAACATGATTCCCTTTGAAGATACAGGAAGGTGCTCAACTCTGTTTTCCCCATCTCTTTGAACTCCTAAAATTCTACAGTTAGGAACACATTTCTTGGATACAGAATTATCTACATAGGTGTCTTCTTCTAAATTAGATTTACCATGTAGGATGAGAGTTAAAATACAGATCTGCATCTTGGGATACAGCTGTCTAGATAAGAGAGAACTGCATGGGAGTGTGACATTGACCTGCTGGACAGTGAAATAAGTATAAACAAGTTTACAAAGCTTAGATAATTGATTGGCTATTATTTTTAACATTGCTTTGAGGATTCCAAGGTAGACTAAAGCTTCAATGTCAAGGAACTTTTCCTGTAATAATTTATGCTGTGGTTTTGAAGGGAGAAAANGATCTGCATCTTGGGATACAGCTGTCTAGATAAGAGAGAACTGCATGGGAGTGTGACATTGACCTGCTGGACAGTGAAATCAGTATAAACAAGTTTACAAAGCTTAGATAATTGATTGGCTATTATTTTTAACATTGCTTTGAGGATTCCAAGGTAGAATAAAGCTTCAATGGCAAGGAACTTTTCCCGTAATAATTTATGCTGTGGTTTTGAAGGGAGAAAACAGTGGTATTCAGGATGGTTTTTGGTTATGCAAGGCCTAAATCCTCTGACAATGGTTGAATAGCCCATTAAAAAAATGAGATATAAAATATGGCAGCAGGAATTTTATGCCATTTCTGGGTATAAGAGGAAATAATTTAGATATGGAAATAATGAAATTTCTGCTATAATTTTATGACTTATGGGAACAGTCAAACATTTCCCAGAAGTGAAAAAATCCTTGGCTAACAAAGTATGCTGGATAAGCTGAGTCCATAGCATTAAAGAAGTGCTTATGTTGATAGAAGGATGTGCATGTGTGCTCACTCATCTGACTTTGTGACCCTAGGACTGTAGCTTGCCAGCCTGCCTGTCCATGGAATTCTCCAGGCAAGAATACTGGAGTGGGTTGCCATTTGCTCCTCCAGGGCATCTTCCCGATGCAGGGATTGAACTCCTGATTTTCAGGCAGATTCTTCATTGCTAAACCACCAGAGAAGTCAGAAGGATGTGCTTGAGGAGGAAGGAAGGAAATTTCAGAAGATGAGACAGTGTGAGGGAAGCTCAGGCTTGAGTGGGAAATACTTATGTTGAGATCTTCCCAGTGTAGCTCCTAAGGTGAATCCTCATAAGTTTCTGTCTCTGAATGGGCAAAGTTCCCACTATTCAGGCTGTGAAGGCAGGCGTCTCCTCCAGACTGACTTGGCCTTTAAAAGAATGCAAATGATTTTACTGTGGTTAAACATGGGAACAATTGCACTCATCTCACACACTATTAAGTAATGCTCAAAATTCTCCAAGCCAGGCTTCAGCAATACGTGAACCATGAACTTCCTGATGTTCAAGCTGGTTTTAGAAAAGGCAGAGGAACCAGAGATCAAATTGCCAACATCTGCTGGATCATGGAAAAGGCAAGAGAGTTCCAGAAAAACATCTATTTCTGCTTTATTGACTATGCCAAAGCCTTTGACTGTGTGGATCACAATAACCTGTGGAAAATTCTGAAAGAGATGGGAATACCAGACCACCTGACTTGC
>SJYW01022304.1:459803-474176 GCA_006410735.1 Raphicerus campestris
TAGGAAAAGGAGTATGTCAAGGCTGTATATTGTCACCCTGCTTACTTAACTTCTTTGCAGAGTACATCATGAGAAACGCTGGGCTGGAAGAAACACAAGCTGGAATCAAGGTTGCCGGGAGAAATATCAATAACCTAGATATGCAGATGACATCACCTTTATGGCAGAAAGTGAAGAGAAACTAAAAAGCCTGTTGATGAAAGTGAAAGAGGAGAGTGAAAAAGTTGGCTTAAAGCTCAACATTCAGAAAACTAAGGTCATGGCATCTGGTCCCATCACTTCATGGGAAATAGATGGGAAAAGAGTGGTAACAGTGTCAGACTTTATTTTTTTGGGCTCCAAAATCACTGTAGATGGTGACTGCAGCCATAAAATTCAAAGACACTCCTTGGAAGGAAAGGTATGACCAACCTAGATAGCATATTCAAAAGCAGAGACATTACTTTGCCGAGTAAGGTCTGTCTAGTCAAGGCTATGGTTTTTCCAGTAGTTATGTATGGGTGTGAGAGTTGGACTGTGAAGAAAGCTGAGCACCGAAGAATTGATGCTTTTGAACTGTGGTGTTGGAGGAGACTCTTTTGAGTCCCTTGGACTGCGAGGAGATCCAACCAGTCCATCCTCAAGAAAATCAGCCCTGGGATTTCTTTGGAAGGACTGATGCTAAAGCTGAAACTCCAGTACTTTGGCCACCTCATGCGAAGAGCTGACTCATTGAAAAAGACTGTGATGCTGGGGGAGGGGATTGGGGGCTAGAGGAGAAGGGACCGACAGAGGATGAGATGGCTGGATGGCATCACTGACTGGATGGACATGAGTTTGAGTGAACTCTGGGAGTTGGTGATGGACAGGGAGGCCTGGTGTGCTTCAGTTCTCGGGATTGTAAAGAGTTGGACATGACTGAGTGACTGAACTGAACTGAAACATGGGAAAGATCCCCTGTCTGAAAAAACCAAACCAGAGCTGGAGGGGCAGGAGAGGTTGTTGGAAACAGTTGTTTTGTCATTAGTCCAACATTCATTCTCTGTCATGAGGAGAAGGGAGTGACAGGGGAAGAAATGTTTGGATGGCATCATTGACTCAATGGACATGAGTTTGAGCAAACTCTGGAAGATAGTGAAAGACAGGGAAGCCTGGGGTCTGCAGTCCATGGAGTTTCAGAGAGCCCGACATGATTGAGCTAATGAACAAACCATAAACAACATTGATTGGGTCATTTAGAAACTAAAAAAATTTGGACTACTCAAGCCTTTCCCTGGCTCTACTAGTCTGGTGAAGAATGCTTGTTCTACGTCCTGTACTTTCCCAATCACCCAGGGGTGCCATTTTAGTGTAGGGCAGGACCAAAAAGGATCCTAGGGACCAAACATTGAAAACATTCACTGGGAGTCATCAAACCTCCTTCCTACAAGGTTTGTGGCTCTCATAGCCCATCATGGTCAGCGTGCGTTATTACTTGGCACTGCCTTTGCCCCTTTCCCACTGATAGCTTGAACTGGCATTAGTTGTTGGCACTCTTTGTTCCAACTGCTTAGCTTTGTCCCAACCATTCTGGGGCCATGTGCATAGCTGATGCTGTATAAGTGAGTGCTTAGGGAGTGGAAGCAAGTCTGAGGTTCACCTGGCTGTGTCCAGTCTTTGGGCTCAAAGTTCTCAGAGAACTCCCATTGACTTCTGCTTGATATTTCACCATCGTGATCAGGGAATTGGTACCCTTTTCTCTCACATGGCATGTAACTCTGAGCAAAAAAGGAATGGTAACCTCACTCTTTTATGATTATGGACCTCTTGGGATTTTTTTCTTCTTTTTCATTTTGATTTATTACAGGTATTGAATATACATTCTTGTGTTGTACAGTAGCACCTTGTTGCTTATCTGTTTTATATGTGAAGTGAAGTTGCTCAGTCCTGTCTGACCCTTGCTAGCCCATGGACTGTAGCCTACCACGCTTCTCCATCCATGGGATTTTCCAGGCACGAGTACTGGAGTAAATTGCCGTTTCCTTCTCCACGGGATATTCCCAATCCAGAGATCAAACCTGGGTCTCCCACATTGTAGGCAGACGCTTTACCATCTGAGCCACACCAGGGAAGTCAAGTTTTATATGTAGTATATGTATATATGAAGTAGTTTCCACCTGCTAATCTCAGACTTCTAATTTATCCACCCCACTGCCACCAACTCTTTGGGATTTTGACTTAAAGAACTTAGCTTAGAAGTGATGGATGTTGATATAGAGACTTTCCCCTCTTCTATCTCTTCCTGGGCAGAAAACACCAGATATTGGTCCCTTTCAAGGAAAGAGGGGGAAAAGTAACACAGCCTTCTGCATAGGGGTGTGAGGCAGTGGTGCCAGCTATTGATTTTACTTATGATGCCTCTAATTTCTGAAAAGTCTTCTTCCCTCTATCAAAGAAAAATCTCATCCCCCACATCACTGAAATTAGCTCCTACTGCTCCTTTATGACACTTGGTCTCCTATATCCCCATGTTCCATTCTCCAATTTCTTCTGTCCATTTTTGAAGGTCACTCCTGGAGCTAAAGCAGATAGGTCTCAGAATGGTCTAAAACTCCTGTGTTATTCTTCAGTTCAGAGTAGTAATAGGAGAGCTTATAAAACTGTTCCAGGCTCACATGGCATTGTGGAATCCTTTTTGCCTCCTTCTAAGTCATAAGGCCTCTCTCCTTTAGTCTTGTCTGAATCTCAGGCCTGTCCTCAATGCCAGGTCAATGTTTTTCTCACTTTTTCAGAGTCAGGATTATAGATTGTGACTTTACTCAAGTATGATGCAAAGACAGGATTTCCATAGAATAAACAACCACTTGGGAATGAGATAATGGAATAAGAGGGTGAAAATATACCTCTGTTGGAGTGGAAAGATGAGGAAGAACAATAAAGAAATACAAATAAAAGAAAGCAAATTGGCCTATTTTACCACCTTTTGAAAGCTGGCTTTTCTTAATTAGTAGTTTCAAGCTACAAGCTAATTTGGACTCACACTACCTCAGTCCAAACTTCAGCTCTACTATGTGACTTTGGACAAGACTTAACCTCCATGATTTCAAGTTTTTCATCTGCAAAATGAAGATAATGGTAGCATCTACTTTTTTGGGTGATTGTGAGCACAGTATGCTAGTTCATCAGGACAGTAATTCCTAGCTCAGTTTCTCCAATGAACCTGAGGAATCAGGGAAGGAACACTGAGTTGGATCAAGAGCTTTGGGGATCAGAGGGCTCAAGTTCTACTGTAAAAAGAGGTACATAATACAAAGTCCACCTATTTGCCAAGGCCATGGTGGAGGTCTAATGGAAGTGAAAACTATAAGATGCTGTTCAAACCTTAGTAGGAATCCTTAGATTACCTGCTCTGTTGATGGAGGGACTGAAGTATTTGTATGAGAATATGCACATGCATCTCTGCTTCTGCAGAAAAGGCATTAACCTTAAGCACATGGGTATTACTGCTATTACTATTAACTCAAATCTTTAAGAAAAAGAATTTGCAGAAGTCATATGGCTTGCAGTAAAATGTTTATATGTACTTTCACTTCCCTGTAGCAGCCACTGCCAGCTTAGTGTTAGTCTGGATAGTCCAAGTAACAGATGCCAACCTGGGATGAGATGTATAAAAGACTTCAAAGGAAAACATTGGTGAGGGACAGTGAGGAATGAGTTGGAGGAGGTAAGCAGAGAGACACTGGATTGCTCTGCAGGTCTGGGCCCTGTCTTAGTTCTAAGGAAGGAAGCAAGTTCTTAGTTCTAAGTAAGTTTAACCAGGCAAATGGGGAACCTTTGAGATGATCTCCTGTCAGGAGTCCTGCATCTCCCAGAAAAGGGTCTGCCTTGGTGTCTCTGATGCTTATAGTCACTGGCTGGGGTGTGGCTCAGGAGAATGTGGCTTTTGTGTTAACACAGTGATGGATTTCAGAGCACAGCAGCGAGGGGCCATTGGTCAACTGTGCTCCCTGCAGTAGAAGATCTAAGAGGTACATTGTCAAGGTGCATAGTTTTCCAAACTTTTTTAAAAAAGCCTTTGTAATCCTATATATTACCCACACATATATCTGCATGAATATGCATACATATCTGCATAAACATTTATAGTTTCATTAATAGGGCCATGTTCTACATTTTGTTTTATTGTACGTTGCATTTTTCATTAAATAATAACTTGCTATGAATATCATATTAGTGCATATGTATTTTCTGCATTTTTTAAAGAAAGACTGAATAGAATCTCACTGTTTGGGTGTATTTAATTTTATTCAATTAATCTCAGTCGATTAACATTTGCAGTGTTTCTAGTTTTTCACAACTGTAAACAAGGCCATAAAACTCGCTCTTACATGCATGTCTTTATCTACATGTGTAACTTTTTAAATAAGGTAAATTCCCATCATTGAAACTGTTGAGTCAAAGGGCATGAAATGTAAGTTTGATATATTCTGCCAAAATGATTTTGCTTTTGCTTCTGTGAGTAGTATATGACAGAGCACTTCCATCTGCTGTTAAACCAACCCAGCTATTATGCTTTTCAATTGTGCCAATTTTATGTGTGAAAAATGAACATATAGGCTTTAAATAAGTCAGCTTAAAGGTGGGCACCTTCTAATATCCATGCTTCCTGAGGCTTTCTGTTGTTGGATCTATGGTAGGACCGCCTTCTATTGAGTGCCTGGGATTTGGCTTATATGGGCTTGGATATTGAACTCAGAAGCAGAGAAGCAAACCGTATATGGTCTCTTGTACCAAATCTCAATCATAAACCCTGAAAAGGTGTCAGAAATGGCACCATTAGAGACTTGTTCCCTTTTAAGTCTGAGAAATTTTCAAAACCTGGAGACTTCTATTAAAGTGAAAATACTTTCTTTGACCCTCAGATATAATCCAGCATCTAAGGTTTACAGATGGGAAAATGAAATTCCTGGAGGGTGCTTCTACCAGGGTCACAGAACTAGCTAATGACAGAATTTAGACTAAAACCAGATTTTCTGACTTCTAGTCTACTACACTACACTGTGGGAATACAAATAAATGTTATTTTATTGTAATTATAGCTAGAAATGCTGGTGTTAGCAAACTCCATGAAAATCAAGGTACTTAAGTAAAACAGAAAAAATGAAACCTAAAGGCAGTGAATGTTCAATATTTGAAGAAGGACATTTTATATATTCATGTCACTGTGTAGCNTGCTGCGATTCATGGGGTCACAATGAATCAGACACGACTGAGCGACTGAACTGACTGACTACCCATTACTGTAGCATTACCCTCAGTCTGGATTTTGCTGATTGTACCTTTATGCTACAGTTCACCTGGCTCCTCTGTCCTTTGAATTTCCTGCAAGTCGGCAGCTAATGCAAAGTATTTTTCAGATTTATGATCAGTCCCTTTAGAAGATGGTAGATGGTTGTTTGATCTTTCATGGGGAAGCACATAGTTTGTTCATCTTTTTGTGATTCTAGCAGCTGTTATAGTCAATATGCAAATCTATTAGCTGATTGGGAGTAGCAAGATAGAGACATTTTATTTTTATTAATTATAATACTTTTATAAAAAGATGCTTGCCCTCATGTGCTATTACCTAGTCACATACTTCATATAAGAAAGGCTGGTGGTGGTTTAGTTGCCAAGTTGTATCTGACTCTTGTGACCCCCTGGACTTTTCCAGGCAAGAATACTGGAGTGGCTAGATAAATGCAAAAATGTATTGTGAGTTTATAGCATGCATAGAAGTATAGTACATGCCAACAAAGCAAAAAGATGTAATTATGTAATGACCTTGTTCATCCTTTTTATAGCTTTTGTCCTGAAGTCATCTTTGTCTGATATCATTAATATAACTACTCCAGCTTTCTTTCTCTTATTGTATGCATGGTATGTTTTTGTCAATCAGTTTACTTCTAACATCTATTAATATATATTTAAAGTGAGTTTTTGGTAGACTGTATATACTTGGTTCTTGCTTTTTCAAACTCAACATTATAAGTTTTTCCTTTTTTAAAAAAATGAGGTATGTAGACCATTTACATTTCATGTAATTATTTATTTGGTTGAATTTAAATTAACTCTTATTCGTTGTGTTCCATGTATTCCATCTGTTTTTTGCTTTTTTCCGTTCTCCTTTCCTTCTTCCTTTTGGTTTAACTGAACATTTTTTCCTAGAATTCCATTTTATCTGTTCTATGTAGTTTTACTTTTGATATATAGTACATAGATATAAATATGTACATATATACATATACATGCATATATGTATATGTGTATGTATATATACATATACACATAGATTTATATTTCTTAGTTTTAGTTTCAATTGTTGCTCTAGAGTTTAAGAAACATATTTAACTTGCAGTTTACCTTCAATAGTATTATTGTATACTGGTCACTTTTATGCCTTCTCTTCCATCTTTGTGCTATCATTGTCATACATTTTGCTTCTATATATTTCACAATTTATTTTGATCTTCTTTTTTAACTTTAGACAGCTGACTATATTTTAGAGATTAAAAATAAAAATTATATTTACTCTCATTTAAAAATAATATCTAATGTTCTTTTATTTCTTATGTAAATATAGTTTTTCACCTGGCATTTTACTTTTTTCTGCCTAAAGAACTTCCTTTAACATTTCTTGCAGTACTGATTTGCTGCCACTGAGTTTTCTTATCTTTTGTTTGTTTGAAAAACTTTTGCCTCCTCTTCATTTTTAAAATCCATTTTCATTTTTGATAGTTTCACTGGATAAAGAATTCTGGAGTGACTAATTTTTATTTTTATTTGACTTACAGCTCACATAATTTCTGATGAAATGTCTGTTATTTTTATCTTTTATGTGTGATATTTTCTTTTTAATTTATTTTTCTTTGAAGTGTAGTTGACATTTCAGGTGTAATGACTGACAATAAGTGTCATGATTTGACATTTATATCCATTATGAATTGATCCGGAGAAGGCAATGGCACCCCACTCCAGGACTCTTGCCTGGAAAATCACATGGACGGAGGAGCCTGGTAGGCTGCCGTCCATGGGGTCGCTAAGAGTCGGACACGGCTGAGTGACTTCACTTTCACTTTTCACTTTCATGCATTGGAGAAGGAAATGGCAACCCACTCCAGTGTTCTTGCCTGGAGAATCCCAGGGACAGGGGAGCCTAGTGGGCTGCCGTCTATGGGGTCACACAGAGTTGGACATGACTGAAGNTAACTTTTTGAAAGATGAAATAGCAGGGCAACTCATGTACTAATTCCTTCCAATTCTTTTTTTGGAAATGTGCAGAGTTTAAATTATAAGTGGATTCAGAAAGTTTTAGAAGTTCTTCTTTTGGTAGGAAATGACTTGCAAGGAGGTAGGCTTTGGTGGTGTTAGATTCGGTTTAAGATCTTGGTGACATAGTAGCTCAGCTGGTAAAGAATCTGCTTGTAATACCTGAGACCCTGGGTCAATTCCTGGGTTGGGAAGATCCCCTGGAGAAGGGAACAGCTACCCACTCCAGTATTCTGGTCTGGAGAATTCCATGGACTATATAGTCCATGGGGTCGCAAAGAGTTGGACACAACTGAGCGACTTTCACTTCAGTCTCAGTAATGTAATTACCCTGTCTGAATCTTAGTTTGGCACCTGAGAATTGGAGGTAATTCTATTCATTTTTTTTTCTTTGTAGCAGATATTAGGTGCTTTCTAAGTTGTAATAATTGTTTTAAATTATGTGAATATAGCAATGACCAAACAGACAAAAACACAGCCCTCAAGGAGCTTGTTTTCTGTATTCATATAGAGGGCTTATGAAGACTAAATGAGGCCTCATGTAAGTTTCCTAGTTCAGAGCGTACACATGATAGTTGTTCTATGGATGCTGGTTCCCTTCTGCCTCATGTTAATAGATGTTTCCTATCACTTCTAAAATTGATACCTTTAATTTGTTTAGCTCTTTGGCATTATTATTTCAGTAGTCAATGGTTTCCCAAGCAACTATAGCCTAGGCAATATAATTAAGGCATAAATCAACGTTACACTTTTGTTCTGACTCATAGCAGTACCAGCAAAGTCTCTGCTGTCTTTGTTCCCAAATGCCTCCAGTCTCTTCCAGAGGGTCACCGAGAGAGCTGCTAACTGCCTGTCTCTCACGGCTAGCTCACAGCATTTCTGCTACTTGGAGCTCCCTTCCCATGGCCAGTGCCATATCCTTCCTTACCCTCAATGCTTCTCACTTGATATTACCCTTATTGGGATGGCAGTAGCTTTGCTCTATCTGTGGTTAAATTCAGAGGCTGTGACCTGAACATTTCTTAACTTTTGAAACTAGGGCATGGGATGGAGTGACCTTGTATTTTCAATTCCCTTCAATGACTTTAGCATTTTATTTTTATCCCCCTCCACCCCCGCAAATACAACTATTGTTTTGTTTGCTCAGAATTCCTTCTCTCTTTTTCTCAGCTCTATAGCCCTCTTCTTTTGGAAATACTGACTTCCCCATTCCCATGGTTCTAATCTATGTGTGGGCTGCCATGTTCTTAAATCACAGCACTGTGCTTACTTGGTTATAGTTACGAGGTCCAGGTTTGGCTATGAAATTGAAGACTTCCGCGATTTAAGATTCTGGATTTTTTAAGGTAAAATTGACAGAGAAAGTTGAATCCCTATGTAGTAGTGAAGCTGTGTGATTGATTGAAAGTGTTGCCATCCCTCATTCAGTACACTGTTGAGGGATTATTTGAAAGACATTATTTTCCCTAATTACTTGGGAGATCTTAACCTGTGTCTTGGTGAGTTTGGGCTGTTAAAACAAATCACCATAGACTGAGGGGCTTATGAACAACAGATATTTATTTCTCTCAGTTCTGGAGGTAGGAAGTCTGGTATTAGAATCATCTTCCGGGTTGCAGATGACTAACGTCTCATTGTGTCTCTGCATGGAAGAGAGAGCTAGCTTGCTCTCTGGCCTCTTTGTATGAGGGTACTAACCCATTCATGAAGGTCCCACCTCTCAACACCGTCACACTTGAATCAGGCTTTCAACATGAATTTGGGGAGAAAGACAAACATTCAGTTCATTGTAACCTCTGAGACACCTGTTAAAAAAATATGCTTAGAAAAACATTTCTAAATCTCTGATTCGTTGTAGACACACAGCTTAAGCTCTTGCTACACATTACTTGTTCCTTAGAACATCCTGTGAGAAACTTAGGGCAGATTCAATCCCAATGGACATGAGTTTGAGGAAACTCAGGGAGATAATGAAGGACAGTGAAGCCTGGTCTGCTGTAGTTCATGNATGTTAATAGATGTTTCCTATCACTTCTAAAATTGATACCTTTAATTTGTTTAGCTCTTTGGCATTATTATTTCAGTAGTCAATGGTTTCCCAAGCAACTATAGCCTAGGCAATATAATTAAGGCATAAATCAACGTTACACTTTTGTTCTGACTCATAGCAGTACCAGCAAAGTCTCTGCTGTCTTTGTTCCCAAATGCCTCCAGTCTCTTCCAGAGGGTCACCGAGAGAGCTGCTAACTGCCTGTCTCTCACGGCTAGCTCACAGCATTTCTGCTACTTGGAGCTCCCTTCCCATGGCCAGTGCCATATCCTTCCTTACCCTCAATGCTTCTCACTTGATATTACCCTTATTGGGATGGCAGTAGCTTTGCTCTATCTGTGGTTAAATTCAGAGGCTGTGACCTGAACATTTCTTAACTTTTGAAACTAGGGCATGGGATGGAGTGACCTTGTATTTTCAATTCCCTTCAATGACTTTAGCATTTTATTTTTATCCCCCTCCACCCCCGCAAATACAACTATTGTTTTGTTTGCTCAGAATTCCTTCTCTCTTTTTCTCAGCTCTATAGCCCTCTTCTTTTGGAAATACTGACTTCCCCATTCCCATGGTTCTAATCTATGTGTGGGCTGCCATGTTCTTAAATCACAGCACTGTGCTTACTTGGTTATAGTTACGAGGTCCAGGTTTGGCTATGAAATTGAAGACTTCCGCGATTTAAGATTCTGGATTTTTTAAGGTAAAATTGACAGAGAAAGTTGAATCCCTATGTAGTAGTGAAGCTGTGTGATTGATTGAAAGTGTTGCCATCCCTCATTCAGTACACTGTTGAGGGATTATTTGAAAGACATTATTTTCCCTAATTACTTGGGAGATCTTAACCTGTGTCTTGGTGAGTTTGGGCTGTTAAAACAAATCACCATAGACTGAGGGGCTTATGAACAACAGATATTTATTTCTCTCAGTTCTGGAGGTAGGAAGTCTGGTATTAGAATCATCTTCCGGGTTGCAGATGACTAACGTCTCATTGTGTCTCTGCATGGAAGAGAGAGCTAGCTTGCTCTCTGGCCTCTTTGTATGAGGGTACTAACCCATTCATGAAGGTCCCACCTCTCAACACCGTCACACTTGAATCAGGCTTTCAACATGAATTTGGGGAGAAAGACAAACATTCAGTTCATTGTAACCTCTGAGACACCTGTTAAAAAAATATGCTTAGAAAAACATTTCTAAATCTCTGATTCGTTGTAGACACACAGCTTAAGCTCTTGCTACACATTACTTGTTCCTTAGAACATCCTGTGAGAAACTTAGGGCAGATTCAATCCCAATGGACATGAGTTTGAGGAAACTCAGGGAGATAATGAAGGACAGTGAAGCCTGGTCTGCTGTAGTTCATGGGGTTGTGAAGAGTCAGACATGATTTAGCAACTGAACAACACCTATCTCATACAACTTCAGTTTCTCTCTGTCTGCCACACACACACACACACACACACACACACACACACATACACACACACACAATGATATTAAAAGTGACAAAATGCTTTGTCTGATATCACAAGTGGAATATTGCAAAGCCAAAATTATAATTAAAGAGTCCTGATTTTAAGTTTTGTGTTCTTTCCACTGTGCTGTGATAACTCCTTATGACTTTTATAATCTCTAAAAGAAAAATAATATCCAAATATACCGCCTGATATTGCCTCAAAATTGTACCACTTTTGTATTTCATCATTTTTTAAAGCTTTAACTAAGTTCTTCCTTAGGATTTACTTCCTTTGGCTTCTAGGCTTCTGTGCATAGTTTTTGATCCATTGTGTTACTCCTTGTGTATCTCGTACCAATCCTTGGTCATTTCCTGAAGGCTGTACCTTCTATTTCTGTTCTAGTTGTACCTCCTACTGGTTCTTATGACAACCAGGGTATGTAGATACCTGAGGTCTTCAGGTTTTTTTTCGGCTTTGAGTTTGTTTGTCCCTTAGACTGCAGGGAGATCAAACCAGTCAACCCCAAAGGAAGTCAGCCTTGAATATTCATTGGAAGGACTGATGTTGAAGCTCCAGTACTTTGGTCATCTGATGTGAAGAGCTGACTCCACTGTCAAAGACTCTGATGCTGGGAAAGATTGAAGGCAAAAGGAAAAGAATGTAGCAAAGGTTGAGATGGTTAGATAGCATCACAGACTCAGTGGATATTAATTTGAGCAAACGCCAGGAGATAGTGGAGGACAGAGGAGCCTGGTGTGCTACAGACGATGGAGTTGCAAAGAGTTGGACTGAATAACAATTCCTGGCAACAGAGGATCATATTCAGTGAAAATAATCTAGATTTTCCATAGCAGGGAAGAAAGAAGGTACAAAAAGGGGAGTAGGAAAGTTGACAAACGAAAGTCCCCCTGCCACAGTCATGTTCTGTGCAGAAGGCAGGCTTGATGTGACTGTAAGAAGCAGTCACTCCCTGTTCTTACTCTGCTCACTGGCTTATTCTGCGAGATTCATGGTATCGATGAAGTCAAGTGGCAGATAATACCCACATAACCATTTTTTCTCTATTTCAGAGTCACAGACTCCCCAACCCAAGACAGACCCAGGAGGATTTAAGCAAAGACAGAATGGTGTCAGTAGTGAAGGGGAGAATGGCCTTTTCACTCACAGAACATCAGGGGGCTCCTTCTTGTCACCATTGGAGGGCTGTGGGATCCTTCTTAGATCTACTGATTTTTCTACTTTTGCCTTTTATGCAGCTAAAAATAATACACTTATAAAAATATTCTTGAGTGAAAAATGCTCTGTATAAGTACTGAATTGGTCAGCATGATGGCTTAAAAATAGGTCCTAAAATTCTTTGATTCTTTCCCTCAGTTCCAGATATGGAGCTTAGTTACTCTTCCTCTGAGTTGGGGTTGGACTAGTGCCTCACTTCTAGCTAGAATATGGTGGAAGTGGTGGTGTCTGATGTCTGAAATTGGAACATAAAAGGCACAGTGACATCCTCTGGTTCTCTTTCTTGGATTATCCACTTTGAGGAGAGCTGTTTCCCCATTCAAGCATCAGTGGAAAGACCCATGTGGCTAAGAACAGAGTCCTCTTGCCAGTAGTGATGTGAGTCATTGAAAGTGAATTTTCCAGTCACAGTCAATGCTTCAAATGGCTGCAGCCTCAGGAGAATTCTTGAGCCAGACCCAGTTAAGCTGCTCCCGAATTCCTGACCACAGAAACTGTAATAGGAAGTGTTTATTGTTTAAATCCACTACATTTGGGGGCAATCTATTATACAGCAATAGATAAACAGAATTTGGTCATGTTCGTTTGGGCTTGGTTTAGATGCCAATGCCCTGGAGTTTGAACTGATGACATAAAGGGATGAGACTTTTGAGACATCTCAGGAGGTGAATACATTCTGTATGTGGGCGTTGTTGTTGTTTAGTGACTAAGTTGTGTCTGACTCTTTGTGACCCATGGACTGTAGCCCACCAGGCTTCTATATCCATGGGATTTCTCAGGCAAGAATTAGAGTGGGTGACCATGTCTTCTCCAGGGGAACTTCCCGACCCAATGGTCAAACCTGGGTCTCCTGCTTGGCAGGCAGATTCTTTACCATTGAGCCACCTTGGAAGCCCCCTGTATGTGGAGGACTGTAAATAATTTCTGACCAGAGGGCAGCTGTGAAAGTTTAAAATATGTCCACAAATTCCCTGATTCTTGTCTCTTCAAAGGTGGGGCCTAATTCTCCTTCTACAGCAATAAATGACTAACATACCTGGCTTCCCAATGGTGCTATTGATAAAGAACCCACCTGCCAATGCAGGAGATGTAAGACACATGGGTTTTATTCCTGGGTTGGGAAGATCTCCTGGAGGAGGGCATGGCAACCGACTCCAGCATTCTTGCCTAGAGAATCCCATGGACAGAGGAGCCTTGCAGGCTACAGTCCATAGGATTGCAAAGAGTAGAACATGACTGAAGTGACTTAGCAAGAAGTGCCTGGCTTCTTCAGGGGTGGGCTCATGTGTTTTCAACCTGTACAGTTGCAAGGTCCCTTGGCTCAGAAGGGCCATGCACTTGGTTTAATAGCTCAGATGTTTTATCTGGAAGTTCTTCATCATTTTAAACGAGGGACCCCACATTTAAAATTTTTCACTGTTCCCCACACATTTTGTACTGTTTCTGAGCTGATTCTTCTGCCCTAACCTTGAAGTCACTGGCCTTTCTTGATAGTGGGCCTTCTTTCTATTCCCAGAATTGTAGTGAGCTCACTTTCTGTGGTCTTTGGGAATGTGGGATGTAGCTATTTGCTTCACTTCACCTTAGGAAAAAACCATTTTCTCCTGGTCCTTTGGGCCATCAGCCCAAACGGGTGACCACAGAACTCTGAGAGCTTAGTAAATGTCTGTGGTCAATGTCCCATGGTCCCCTGTGATCCTCTCTGAGCTCAGGTGGCCCTTCATTTAGCCAAGTCCTGATTCTCCCCATCTCTTCCTTGGCCTCTGTTTCTTTGTTGTACCACAGACCATCCAAAACCTGTTCTTTTTTCCCCCTCCCTTCACTTTCTGTGAAACACTTCTCCAACCTTCTGAATCAAATTATTCATTGATGACATTAGCACTTAACTTAATTACAATCAAGTAAGGTTTTCATTCCAATCCCAAAGAAAGGCAATGCCAAAGAATGCTCAAGCTACCACACAATTGCACTCATCTCGCACGCTAGTTAAGTAATGCTCCAAATTCCCCAAGCCAGGCTTCAGCAATACGTGAACTGTGAGCTTGCAGATGTTCAAGCTGGTTTTAGAAAAGGCAGAGGAGCCAGAGATCAAATTGCCAACATCCACTGGATCATGGAAAAAGCAAGAGAGTTCCAGAAAAACATCTATTTCTGCTTTATTGACTATGCCAAAGCCTTTGACTGTGTGGATCACAATAAACTGGAAAATTCTGAAAAAGATGGAATATCAGACCACCTGGCCTGCCTCTTGAGAAACCTGTATGCAGGTCAGGAAACAAAAGTTAGAACTGGACATGGAACAACAGACTGGTTCCAAATAGGAAAAGGAGTATGTCAAGGCTGTATATTGTCACCCTGCTTATTTAACTT
>SJYW01022304.1:492809-541049 GCA_006410735.1 Raphicerus campestris
GTCCCATCACTTCATGGGAAATAGATGGGGAAACAGTGGAAACAGTGTCGGACATTATTTTTTTGGGCTCCAAAATCACAGCAGATGGTGATTGTAGCCATGAAATTCAAAGAAGTTTACTCCTTGAAAGGAAAGTTATGATCAACCTAGATAGCATATTGGAAAGCAGAGACATTACTTTGCCAACAAAGGTCTGTCTAGTCAAGGCTATGGCTTTTCCTATGGTCATGTATGGATGTGAGAGGTGGACTGTGAAGAAAGCTGAGTGCTGAAGAATTGATGCTTTTGAACTGTGGTGTTGGAGTCCCTTGGCCTGCAAGGAGATCAGCCCTGGGATTTCTTTGGAAGGAATGATGCTAAAGCTGAAACTCCAGTACTTTGGCCACCTCATGCAAAGAGTTGACTCATTGGAAAAGACTCTGATGCTGGGAGGGATTGGGGGCAGGAGGAGAAGGGGATGACAGAGGATGATGGATGGATGGCATCACGGACCTGATACATGTGAGTCTGAGTGAACTCCGAGAGATGGTGATGGACAGGGAGGCCTGGCGTACTGCAGTTCATGGGTTCACAAAGAGTTGGACATGACTGAGCGACTGAAATGAACTGAGGGTTTTTATCCAGGTTTTTAATCCAGGTTGGACACATTCTTTAATCCATAACAATTCTTTGTAGGAGAAGAGACTTCACGTTCTTATGGGCTGGAGACTCACTCTTTTGGAGAATGTCCAAAGCTTCTCCAGAATGTCAACAAATGGGGCAGCTCCTGAAAATGGTGCTGTTTTTAGCTCCTGAGGAGCTCTTCCTTTGGGCAATAGATTTCAAGTTGGAACTTGTAGTGTGACCATCTTCCTCACCGTGGTCTCAGCATTGTAGAATTTCCTACACATTTTCAGAAATAGAAACATAAAATCAGGGTTAGACTATTATTTATCTTCAGCACTTTCTTTTTTCTATGACCAATGTAATTTAACCTGAAAAATGCCAGCTTGGAGCTATTTGACATTCAGAGCCTGAGTGGAGAATTTGCAGCCATGACTTACTTTTTTGGTTGATCCAACTGTAAGCCATTTGACTTCCTCTTCAGAGCAAGTTAGTTAGAAAACAGGACAGAGTTTTAAAGGTGAGAGTGCTGTTTAAACTTGCCTCTCTCTCTAAGGTTGTTCTCATCCTGCTTTGACATGGAGATATCAAGAAGACATTAAGGTGCACACTGGGAAAAGTCTCAGAGAAACTTAGAACCTTTGGAGATGAGAATTGAGGGCCTTAAGTCATGTAGAATTTGTCCAAATGCCCACAGGGGGGCAGTCTGGCCTTAATTAGATTAGTATATATTCAGGCCCACATATAGGGTAAAACCTTTTTATTTTAGCTGTCTTAGTGGCAGACCCAGAGCAGCATTGTTCTGTTCCAATCCTTCTTCAAAGGATAACTTGTTGCTCAGTTATAAGGAGTGTGGTTCACTGGCTTCCTGCCTTTTAAGTCTTCAGATCTACCCTATCCTTTGAGCTAGACTCCCCTAATGGGTGACCTTAGCTTCAAAGATTCTTACTGGGCAGGCAGAGATGTTGTTCAATATACATTATGGTCTGCCATCTCTCCCTGCCCAGTCCTGACTCCTCCCTTTTCTTCTTACAGTTTTTCCCTTTTTCTTCTTCAGTCTGCATTCTTAAATCTGTCTCAGCATCTATCTGCTTTACAGAGGACCCAGCTGACACAGTGGGTCTATAAGTGCTTGAAGAAAGGTGGTAAGATGAGGTTTTGGTCCTTGATCACTCACCACCTGGTTGGCAAGGAGAACCTTATTGTAGCTGGTGTATGGGGGCAGAGAGTCTCTGATACAAGATGTTGGCCCAAATGCAAAAACTTTCCCTGGTGAATTGAGAAGTGTTCCAATGTGATGGTTCAGACATTTGAAAAATACAGGGGAAAAACATCCATACAAGAAAAATGGAACTGGCTGGTTGTTAAGTTGCATTGATGCTTATTAGAAGGATATTGAAAAGCTGAATGAAATTAAAAATTGATAGCTAAGGAGGACAAAAGCCCTTTTGGTAGCTTAGAAAAAGGCCTGTATGTCTAGCATTGGGAGAGAAGAAAAAGACTAAAATAAAGATTAAATAGAGTAGTGAGCTTCAACGACAATTGTTTATACAGCTGAGGCAGGTCTGTTATGCCAAAGTCAAGGCCTTAGTAGAGAAAACTGTCCCCATCCTGGCACATGGGCTGGGGAATAATTTGTTGCTTGTCTCTCAGACATTGATTCTTCAACTTCTCTGGATTCCGAGAGCTTGCAGAGGTGGGACCTTGCCCCAGTAAGAGCTAATATATACTGTTTTCATGTGTGAAACCACTGTAGGCCATTTCTTCTGCAAAGTAACGCCATGCTCCCATCAAGATAAAGCCCCACCTCTTCTCTTGGCTGCTTGGCTTATAACTGGGGTTACGTCCCAGTCGGGAATATCCTGGGTCTAATAAGGGATGAATAGTATTATACTCTTGGAGAGTTGCAAGACCTAGCTGGCATTTACTGACAGGAACGAGGGCAGTGCCTGTAGTCCTGAATTTTGAGGGTTCTTGAAAGGCCAGAACATAAAACTGGATAAAGAATTTAATGTCTTNATTTGTCCAAATGCCCACAGGGGGGCAGTCTGGCCTTAATTAGATTAGTATATATTCAGGCCCACATATAGGGTAAAACCTTTTTATTTTAGCTGTCTTAGTGGCAGACCCAGAGCAGCATTGTTCTGTTCCAATCCTTCTTCAAAGGATAACTTGTTGCTCAGTTATAAGGAGTGTGGTTCACTGGCTTCCTGCCTTTTAAGTCTTCAGATCTACCCTATCCTTTGAGCTAGACTCCCCTAATGGGTGACCTTAGCTTCAAAGATTCTTACTGGGCAGGCAGAGATGTTGTTCAATATACATTATGGTCTGCCATCTCTCCCTGCCCAGTCCTGCCTCCTCCCTTTTCTTCTTACAGTTTTTCCCTTTTTCTTCTTCAGTCTGCATTCTTAAATCTGTCTCAGCATCTATCTGCTTTACAGAGGACCCAGCTGACACAGTGGGTCTATAAGTGCTTGAAGAAAGGTGGTAAGATGAGGTTTTGGTCCTTGATCACTCACCACCTGGTTGGCAAGGAGAACCTTATTGTAGCTGGTGTATGGGGGCAGAGAGTCTCTGATACAAGATGTTGGCCCAAATGCAAAAACTTTCCCTGGTGAATTGAGAAGTGTTCCAATGTGATGGTTCAGACATTTGAAAAATACAGGGGAAAAACATCCATACAAGAAAAATGGAACTGGCTGGTTGTTAAGTTGCATTGATGCTTATTAGAAGGATATTGAAAAGCTGAATGAAATTAAAAATTGATAGCTAAGGAGGACAAAAGCCCTTTTGGTAGCTTAGAAAAAGGCCTGTATGTCTAGCATTGGGAGAGAAGAAAAAGACTAAAATAAAGATTAAATAGAGTAGTGAGCTTCAACGACAATTGTTTATACAGCTGAGGCAGGTCTGTTATGCCAAAGTCAAGGCCTTAGTAGAGAAAACTGTCCCCATCCTGGCACATGGGCTGGGGAATAATTTGTTGCTTGTCTCTCAGACATTGATTCTTCAACTTCTCTGGATTCCGAGAGCTTGCAGAGGTGGGACCTTGCCCCAGTAAGAGCTAATATATACTGTTTTCATGTGTGAAACCACTGTAGGCCATTTCTTCTGCAAAGTAACGCCATGCTCCCATCAAGATAAAGCCCCACCTCTTCTCTTGGCTGCTTGGCTTATAACTGGGGTTACGTCCCAGTCGGGAATATCCTGGGTCTAATAAGGGATGAATAGTATTATACTCTTGGAGAGTTGCAAGACCTAGCTGGCATTTACTGACAGGAACGAGGGCAGTGCCCGTAGTCCTGAATTCTGAGGGTTCTTGAAAGGCCAGAACATAAAACTGGATAAAGAATTTAATGTCTTAGATGTACTTTCTGAGGACAAGATTTGCAACCTTGGCAGAGTCTCCAGGGCATAGCACAAACCAGCACTCGAGGGGCTTCTCAGGGCGAGAGAAAATGACAGCCCATGCTGAGAGAAGCGGAAGTGGCAGCACTGACCGCTGCAGATACTGGAGGAAGGAAGCAAAGTCTCATGGCAGTGGGCGTGCTGGAGTGGAGAAACTGCCTGAGGCCGGAAGGTCCACCAGAGGGTTCCGTTCCATGGGAGGGGGCCAGGGAACACATAGTTACTAAGGCCACCAGGAAGATGCGCTTGTAAAAGGTGCCCCAGCATTATTTAGCATTTCAGGGTTGGCTCTCCTTTGCAGAGCAGGCCTGATAGCAGGAGAAACTGTCACAGAACTTAACTCATTGACAGCAGTGGGGTTTTGAAGGTACCACATTCCACATTTAGGACTGGTGCTAGGGCCTAAATGCTTGGTGACATGAGGCTGCCGTCTTTGAATGGGTTCTGAAACAGGAAAGGCATCACACACGTCCAAGTTGCAGCACAGGCAGGTCTGGTACTTGGGACTGTTGGTCTGGCAAACCCTATATCAGTGTGAGAATAAAACGGCAGATCCCTGGATTTCCAGAGCAAGCCTATAGCACCTTCTGAAAAACAGCTCTTGGCATCCTAATAGTATCTTATACAGACAGACTGCTTGTTGATGGGGGCACAGTGTAACCTTGAGTTCAGAACTTCTCATCATTTGTAAGGTCTTGCTGAACCATTGTCATAAAAGTGGGTGTACCCAGCAGCAGTGCACTGCAAGTTGGCACTGGTAATCTGGGATCTGGAACAAGCAGGACTTACGGTACTTCCTGAAGTTGCACCAGCAGCTCTTTCTTCCCACACACCTAGGGGATGTAACATTTCACACTACTCATCAGCAGTGGCCTAGTAGAGTGTTGGAATAGTCTGCTGAAGGTGCAGCTGAAACTCAGGTCAGAGGCAGCTCTCAGGATGTGGAGCCATCCTCCAGGTTGTTGTACACATGTTAACAGAGGCCTCTATGTGGGGCTGTGTCCTCTGAAGAGAGAAAGAACACATGGGTCCAGGAACCAATTTAAGAGGATGGATTGAAGTGTATTTTGAAAATGATTCACTTAAAAGAGGGAGGCTTACTAAGCAAGTTAATGGGTAAAAGGAAATATTTATTTAAAAACAATGGAGAACATTTCCTTGATATTTTATTACCCAGAATGCTACATTTACATGTATGCCTTATGTCCCTTGATTATTTGCATTTACTTTTAAGAGTGTTTAATGTTCCAAAAGTATTGGAAAAGTGTTTAAAGTCTTTGAAACAAATAACATTTTACTTCTTAAAATCTGTTGTAAAGTGAGGTTTTACTGATGACAAAGACTATATTCCTATGCAAATCCCAAATTAGGCAGAAAATGAAGACTGGTGAAGTGAACACATCACTTCTGGGGCTTTTTTTTTTTTAGGTCTTTAGGAAACACTAGGCAACTGGTACACATGGGAAGGCTAAATGTTAGCAGAACTATGAGGAACCAGAGGCTAAAAGATTTTGAAGTAGTTTGATTGACTCAGGGTTACATGTGGACTCTCATTTACATTGAATCTTCTTTTCTCATGTAGTAAAAAGTTAACTGAGTTTTTCTTTCCCGATTCTTCTCAGGCCCATGCGTGGTTACTTGGGAAATAAGAGATCATCCACAACCTCAAATCTTGGTGGGTCAAGTTGTTATTTAAGTAGATATAGGAAGTAGTAAAATTATACAGACTTAGAGGGCATAGAAGGCATATGGAGATTTGATCAAGTGTACACTGTCTCAAGAACAACCCATTTCTCTTTGGTGGCTGTTGTAACTAGGTTCTTGAAGCAGTCAATAAGTTAACATTTACTGAGTGCTACTGTGCTAGTCTTCCTCTGTATCAGGGACTGTGGAGACTACAGCACTTTAAAAAATGGCCTTTGCCTTAAAGTAGCTATGTACTAGCTCAGAGTAAGAGATATGAATACACACATACACAAAAATGGTGAACAACATAACATTTTCCATGAGTCAGTGCTAAATTCTAAGAGACTGTAAGAGCTTGGTGTACCCAAGTCAGCCATTGTGACTGCTGCACTCAGATTTGCTCCTACATTCAGTGCTGTGCTCAGGACCACATGATGACCTTTGTGTGGCATGACTGTTGATTGGATCAGAGGTGGCCATGTGGCCTCAAAGTAGCCAGTCTGTAGGCTAGCCAGCTACCTACAGTATGGCCCAATGCAAGCAATGAAACAGCAACAGGTCAGGGAGCTAGTTGAGATTCTTCTAGGAACTTGCACCAGGAACTAGTGAGAGACTGAACATTATGATCTGAGAGCGGAGTCTCATGTTCCTGTCTTCCTTCTCTCCTTGGGAGATGGAAACCAATGCATGAAGAAATTCTGACTCAGCAAAAGGCTTTAACACTGGGGAGAGGGAGATGGGGAGCAGAGGGTGAGGAGGCCAGTTAGTGAAGAAACATAGACATGTGGAGAGCCTAGATCATGATGGCAGGTCACTTTATATTCTTCTTTGTAGAGTTACCTTGGACCTGTAATCACCTACAGAAAGGCCTGGATTTTGTTTGTCCCAGAACTCCTGTGCTTGCACATCCTTTCAGTGAGCTCAGTATCACTCGAAGTAATTTGAATGAGTTTCAATTTCTTTCAACCAGATAAACTTAACTAGAACAGTGCTATAGGAGATTGGAGGGAAAGGTGAAGGCTATAGGTAGAGAAAGAGGTGTCTGATTTGTGTGGAGAGTCTAGATGAAGACATGCTTCTCTGTGATTTTCTTTCTTCTGAAAAAGTCTGTGGGCTCCAAAAATTCTGGTGCATTCCTCAGCATTCATNAGAGATAGGAATACCAGACCACCTGACCTGCCTCTTGAGAAATCTGTATGAAGGTCAGGAAGCAACAGTTAGAACTGGATATGAAGCAACAGACTGGTTCCAAATTGGGAAAGAAGTACATCAAGGCTGTATATTGTCACCCTGTTTATTTATATGCAGAGTACATCCTGAGAAATGCTGGGCTGGATGAAAAGCACAATCTGGAATCAAGATTGCCAGGAGAAATATCAATGACCTCAGATATGCAGATGACACCACCCGTATGGCAGAAAGTGAAGAAGAACTAAAGAGCATCTTGATGAAAGTGAAAGAGGAGAGAGAAAAAGTTGGCTTAAAGCTCAACATTCAGAAAACAAAGATCATGGCATCTGGTCCCATCAGTTCATGGCAAATAGATGGAGAAACAGTGGAAATAGTGTCAGATTTTATTTTCTGGGCTCCAAAATTGCTGCAGATGGTGATTGCATCCATGAAATTGAAAGACGCTTACTCCTTGGCAGGAAAGTTAGGACAAACCTAGACAGCATATTAAAAAGCAAAGACATTACTTTGCCAACAAAGGTCCGTCTAGTCAAGGCTATGATTTTTGCAGTAGTTATGTGTGGATGTGAGAGTTGGATTGTAAAGAAAGCTTAGTGCCAAAGAATTGATGCTTTTGAACTGGTGTTGGAGAAGACTCTTGAGAGTCCCTTGGACTGCAAGGAGATCCAACCAGTCTATCCTAAAGGAAATCAGTCCTGAATATTCATTGGAAGGACTGATTTTGAAGCTGAAACTCCAGTACTCTGGCCACCTGATGTGAAGAGCTGACTCACTTGAAAAGACCCTGATACTGGGAAAGATTGAAGGTGAGAGCAGAAGGGGATGACAGAGGATGAGATGGTTGGATTGCATCACTGACTCAGTGGACATGAGTTTGAGTAAACTCTGGGAGTTATTGATAGACAGGAAAGCCTGGCCTGCTGCAGTCTATGGGGTCACAAAGAGTTGGACACGACTGAGCCACTGAACTGAACTGATTCTTTTATTCATTCATCCATTCACTCAAGAATTACTTTCTTGTCCCTTAATTGTGATGACTGAGCTCTGAGATATCAAATCAGGAGTATGAGGTTCCTGTGCTGACTAAAATCAACTTACTGTGTGAGCTTGGGCAAATGGTGACTTANCCTTAGTTGTGATGACTGAGCTCTGAGATATCAAATCAGGAGTATGAGGTTCCTGTGCTGACTAAAATCAACTTACTGTGTGAGCTTGGGCAAATGGTGACTTAACCTGCTTGAATTTTAGAATCTCCAGCTATAAAATCAAAGGTAGGACTAGAAGAACTTTCTCATGTCAGTATTCCAGGAGCCTGTCCTGTTTACATTTTATGCTTGTCTTTCTTTAAATTAATTGATGCTGCTATACCAGGGCCATCAACAGTATATGGGAAGTAGGGATAATTATCTGAGATTTTGTGGGTATGTTTGTGTATGCACATGCGTGTGCGGGCCTGCACTGCTGTTGTGGCAGGTGACATAGCCAACTGGATGGTCAGTGGAGGATTAGGAAGTGATACAATTCATGTTCATCTGCCTATAAGTTACAGTGTAAGGTTTCCTGCATCTTACCCATTCCTCTTCCCACTGTCACCAAAAGTTAAGAGCTGAGTGCTTAATAATATGCTTCTCTCCATACAGATTGCACGTTTCTTCTTTATATGTTTTTCTTTTTTAAGATTGTTCTTGACTATCATCATAATCAAATTTCTGTAGCCTGAGGTCTGAGAAAAATAAGTGGATTATTTCAATTCACCTTTCTAGGGAAGGAGTTTATGATTCCTTGTTATAAATTATGGTTGTGCCAATTCATATTGGCCAAGATTTTGGACACAGATTGGAATGGAACCTTAGCTCTATTACTTACCAGATGTATAGACTTGGGCAATCCAGATTTGTGTTTTCCAATTTGCAAGTGAAGAAAATAACTACTTTGCAGTGCTGTCGAAGGAGTAGGGAAGGAAGAAGATGATAGGTAATGTGTGTGTAATTCCTAAAAGATAGTGGCTACTCTGTGACTTATTCTTGTATTCAGCTATATCTGTAAAGGATGGAAACAGGCTGTAGGTATTTTTCTGGAAACAATCACCCAAGTAAATCACCCTGGGTCAAGGATAATCTCCTTGAGTTCTGTGCTACAGACTGAGGTCTACTTTGCCTCTGAAAATCTCCTGAGATTGAGACTCAGAATTGTGCTGAGTTCAGGAAAGACTTATCTCAGCCTCTCCCATCCCTCCTGCCCTTGAAGATAACCTGTCCTTCTGTTAAATTACTGTGCTATGATTGGTAGCTCCCGGAGCCACTTGATTGCACTTGTTGGCTCTTCATTTTCTGAGTGATTATACATCGATCATTTGATGATCTGGTCCAGTATCACGAGGGTTTGTGACAGTAAGCTGACATTTCTATCATTTTCAAGGTCATTCTTCGTGTCTCTTTTCTAAGTTCATCCTGACATTTTCTCTTATCCAAAACATGGGGAACTCTCTAATGAAATTTATTTTAAAAATCCTACATGCCACATGGTGCAGCCAAAAATAAACAAAAACACACACAAAAAAACACCTAAGTAGTAGTTTGACTGTGATGTTCATCCATTGATCTAAATCTGCCATCATCACCAGCCCTTGTCGTGGAGGGACCTGCCATGTAAGACAAGACACACTTCTTCCCCATTTGGAGATCTATGGAAGGAGGTCTTTAACTTAAACCCTATTCTCATTATCTGCTTTCAGACCTTCAAACATGTACAAGACAGTATGAATCCTTTAGTTTCTTAAGTGGGAAGACAGCTTCACCCAGGCGGGACCTGCAGTTAGTTACTAAGGTGCCTTTCCTGTCCCTGCCACCTAAAGGAAGGGGCTGCCGTTGCTCTAGTGGAATACTCTGATGTGGCAGCTGCTTTGTTGCGGTGAGTAGTCATTGAGATCCAGACGGGGACAAGCTCAACCATCTCTTGTTAATTCAATAGTGGCTAACATTTAATGAGCACTTTCTATAGGCCAGACAGTGAGCTAAGCACTTTATATGGATTATCTCATTTAGTGATGAAAGTATTTTTATGAACTATATTCTATTATGATCCTTACTTTACTTATGAGCCTGGGATTAGCTCCAAGGTTCATATCATAGCAGGGTGAACTTGGCCAAAATACTGAGTAGAGCTTCTGGACTTCACCTAGACAAGATGGCCTTTCTGTAGTACCACTAGGTATTACAAACCTCATAAATGGTCTGAAAACAACATGAATAGTGTCAAAGAATCTAGGTCTTAGCAAGTGTAGTCACCTCTGTGTGTGTGTGTATCACTTGCCCAGTCATGTCCAACTCCTTGTGACCCCATGGACTGGAGGCCACTAGGCTTCTCTGTCCATGGGATTATCCTAGCAAGAAGACTGGAGTGTGGCATCTAAAGCCAGTGCTCTGGGACAACCCAGAGGAATAGGATGGAGGGGTTTCAGGAAGGGGAACATCCGTATAACTGTGGTTGATACATGTTGATGTATGGCACAAACCATCACACACACACACACACACACACACACCCACCCACCCACACCCACACACACTGCTATTTCCTTCTCCAGGGAATCTTCCTGACCCAGAGATCAGACCTGTATCTCCTGCATTGTCAGGTGGATTCTTTACCACTGAGCCACCTGGGAAGCCCCAAATCACCTCTAGAGATCACTTATCTAGCCCATATTTTAAGACAAGTTTTACACCACTGACCTGTTGCAAGCTTCCACATCCTCATTTGTAGAAGCTCTATTGTTGTTAGTCGATAAAGGCAGGACCTACAGGAAAGCAGAGATAAAAGATTTAGTAGTTGCAAGTCTTGCACAGGCACGTATATGAATGTAAAAAGTGTCTTAACAGAGTGTAGGGTTAGGGGAGGGGTGTATGGAGACCTAGTTAACATATAAATATAAAATAGAATTTAAATGTAGGGAAATGGAAGGGTACATAGAGCTAATTTGGTGGGAACGACTCTTTCTCAGCATTTTCAAGGCAATAGTTCAGAATGTTTATTTTTAAAAAAGCAGATGTCAGTCACTAATGTAATAAAGCATCTGTAGTATACTGATAACACATCATACTCAAATACAACACATGTGTGTAAACAAACATTTTACATCTCCCTACATGGTAAGAGAACTGATAATTTTATTAGATGTTTTTCCTAAGTTACCACACAGTTGCTTCCCCTTTTCCCTGGAACTGTTTCTAAGTGACATTTCTAAATGGTGACTCCAGTGGTTTCTTTTCTCCTGGAACTTCTCCAGCTATATAATATCTCAAACTAATAAATGCTAACTCTATTTTCCCTAGTTCCATTTCTATTTGTAGGTATGAAGGGTAGAGAAGATTTGATGTTATAGGAATTGGGTCTAATTAATTCCTCAGGAACTCTTCTTATAAATTTTAGGTCATATACACTTAGCAATTCTTTCTAACAGTGAAAAAAGCAGGTATGTGGATGATAAGGAGAGACAAGCTAGCTGTAGAAGTTTTTATGGGTAATATTTCTGTTTTGTGAGGAAATATAGGTAGTATGTTAACAAATTAGTTTAAATAATTTAAACCCTAATTCCTGCAGGTTACACTGAAAAGTAAATTATGTAACTAATGGAGAATGGTGGTTAAGTTCTAAAATTCCAAACCCAGGGAGTTCAGAACCTAGAACTATTTTACATTTGATTTTTGTTTAAAAAATCGAGGAGGATGGTAATTTTATTTATTTGTTTTGGTCATGTTGCATATCGTGTAGGATCTTAGTTCCCCAACCAGGAATCAAACCCGTGTCCCCTGCAGTGGAAGCATGGAGCCTTAACCACTGGACGACCAAGGAAGTCCCTACATTTTATACAAAATAGCACCAGGAGGCATATTAGTATTTGGGTCTACACATTCAGTTTTTCCCCCTGGTTCAGGGAAAGCTTTAGAATCTGGGAGCAATGGCAGAGGAGAATAGGGAACTTGAGTGAATCCTGGGATGTTAATATCAGTCAAGAGTTTAGGGATACTGTCTCTATAGATATAACTCTTTTTCTAAAGTATCTAAAATTAATGAGACTATTTAGACTCATCGACAGAAATTAAATTCATTCCCTCTCTACCAAACAAGTTTTTTCATGGGTTTATACTCTCATATGTACTTGGACCTAAATCCATGTCTTTGACCAGAAATGTGCTAAGTCGCTTCGGTCATGTCTGATTCTTTACGACCTCATGGACTGTAGCCCGCCAAGCTCTTCTGTCCATGGGATTCTCCAGGCAAGAATACTGGAGTGGGTTGCCATTTCCTTCTCCATTGATCAGAAATGAAAAGGAAGAAAAAGGAAGCTATGGGGGATGGTGAGAAATCTCCTTTGCAACAAATCTCAAGTATGCTCTTCCTTTCTGTTTCTTTGCTGCAAGTCCAGTTCAGAATCCTACGGTGCATGCAGTGTTCCCTAATGATGATGATAATAATGGCAGTGAAGATGATAATAACACAAGCTAACACTGTGTCTGAAGAAAATGTCAACCCACTTCAGTATTCTTGCCTGGGAAATCCCATGTACAGAGGAACCTGGCGGGCTGCAGCCTGTGGGGTCACAGAGAGTTGGATATGACTTAGTGACTAATGGTCCCTGGGTTGGGAAGATCCCCTGGAGAATGGAATGGCTACCTACTCTGCTATTCTTGCCTGAAGAATTCCATGAACAGAGGAGCCTGGCAGGTTATAGTCCATGGGGACGTGAAGAGTCCAACACAACTGAGCAATGTTCACTTTCACTTTAGCAGCTAAAACAACACTGTGTCACCTATGAAGTGCTTTGCATAGGTGAACTCATTTAATCCTCACAACCAGGTTCTGAAGTAGGTAATATTTCTGTGCCCACTTTGTCAGTGTGGCAATCGGTTTGGGGTGGCTGAGAAACTTGCCTACATTCACGCAGTTAGTGCCAGAGCAGGAATTCCATATCAGGTAGTTGGGGCTGCAGAGCCTGTCTGTAATCACTAGTGCTTAGCTGTCTTCTCACCAAATGTCTTGCCTCTTGGCTAGCCTTATGCTGCTGTTAGATTTAATGTTCTTAAAATACTACTTCAAACATTTTATTTCTGTGCTCGGAAGGCTTCTTGGCTTCTTCCCAAACACAGAGTAATGTCTGAACTCTTCAGCCAGGTATTATGGTGTCGGCTGCAGCCTGGCTTGTCAGCACCACCTCCATACGCTCCCAGTGAGGGTTCACTTCTGGCAGGCCGGCCTGCTCACTGCATGTCTAGCCCCCAGTCTTCTCTGCACTTACCTAGTACTTTTCCTCTTTCTGAATATTTGATGATATCATTTTCTCTGCCGAATATATATTTTTTCCCTGCTCTACTGAAACTCAGCATGAGATTTGTATTCAGCAAGGAGGGACTAGGATGTGATGGGATTTTAAGCCATGCCCCAAAACATGGGACTGGTAAGCCTGGAGGAAAGATGACTCAGAGGGACAAAACCAAGCATTTTTAATTAAAAGACTGCCATGTGGAAGAGATTTAGAGTAGCTCTGTTCAGTCCATTATCAACCTGATGTGTCAAAAACAGATCCAGAACTCAAGTCCTTTCTTTACATGGCATTCACCCAAAGGGCACAATTCCATTGGATTTTACCACAGAAGGTATCTAAATGAAGGCTTATTAAATTCGGTACTCATAAACTGAAATACGTGCTCTTATCAGCTTCCTAAGGAATACTAATTTAACAAACGGTGTTCAGCAGTTGACAGTATGGTACCACCATTGTGTATACTTTTAGATAAAGACTAGGAACTCTAAGGAAAGTCCCAGACACATTGCTTCATGATTAACTAATGCCTTTCTGTTTAAACTATGATAAACGAACATTTATGATGCAATTATAACAACATTTTTGAATTAAAATTGTTGGTTTACTGTTATCTATTTAGTTGATTGTGTGTATTGTCACATTAACAATATAGTAGGATCTATTTGCTTTGAGAGCTTTTTGTACCCATAATTTTCCATTAACTAAAGTTTAAAACCATATATTGAGCTCAACCGTGAGTTTTCCTTATTTCTATTGACATAGCTCTTGTCTTAAAGGTTATAAACCCAGACCCTGCTCTCACCCTTCCAAATTGCTTTGGAAAATTTACTACGCTAAAGAAGAATATGGATCCTAGGGCCTTCTGGATGTGCCAAGTATGCTTCTGACAAATATGTATACTTGACTTTTTTTTTTTTTGCAATTAGGATTCAAAAGTCAGATGGTGATTCAATGAAATGGCCTTTGTGCTTTCTTCCGGTTTTGATATTTTATGCTTTTCAAACTTTCTTCTGCAGTGAAACTTGGGGGTCATTCACTCTTCTTAACCCAGAGGCTACACCGCATATTTTGGCATTCCCACAAGTTTTCTTTCCACCAGCAGAAGGTTCAGTGTGATTGGAAAGTACATGGGGCAGGGATTTTGACTACTGCCTTGCTATGAAGGGCTTCCCTTGGACCCAAAGCATTAGAAATACAGGTTCAAAAGAGAAGAAGGAGGTGTGTACCTGTTCTATACAAATCAATTTAATTTCTATTGTTATTGAGCAGTTCTGTTTTATAAACAGGATTTTAATTTTTAAGATCAGCTTGTGTTTTGACTGAGTATTTTAGAAAAGGAACAATCATTCATGCAGATAGCAGCCAGGTATTCCAATAGGGTTTCATTTCCTACTATTATAGGCTTTTCCTAAAAGAAACAGTAATCTTTGTGGTGAGCATAGAGAGCTGTTTCTTCAATACAAATGCGATTTATTTGTACCAGCTGATTGATGCTTGAAGCTAGATCAATGGACATGATATTAATTATTCATTATGGTACTTAGAATGAAATTTGCACTCTCATGCAGTCAAAATTAATGAGGTTTTGCATTTGTACTATAGGACTAGCTTCCAACTGAATGCTTAAACTCAATATAATCTTAATAAAAAATTTGAAAAAGGCACCAATAATTTGAACTTTCTCATATCCACAGAACATTTGTTTTATTGGACCCTTATGTCCTATTAAAAGTGTGTTGAAAATATTCTTTTTATGTCTAATCAAACAGATATGGCTTAAAAAAAATCTCAAGAACATTTCAAATGCAAGGTCATAATCACTGTAATAGAGTTTAAAAACTGTGATTTGAAGAACAAAATTGCAACTCATATCTTTATAAAAGACATTTGCTGTAGCGCATCTTCAACATTTTATTTCTCAGATAAGAAAATATTGGGACTGTAGTGATCTTTCATAGACAGGTAAGTAGTATTCCTGTAGATTAGGAAAACCAAGCACAAAAGAGACTTGTCTTAAGTCAAGAATATGTTTGGAGATATTGCATAAAAGCATGCCCTTTTGGTCACATATAGCAGGCTTTGTCTAAGAATTCTGACTTGTGTCTGTAGCCACAAATAGGACTATAGAGGGCAGGCCTCTCCATTTATCTCACACTCTCAAGGGTGTGTGGAATTCTGTTATAGCACCTGGCTGGAGGGCATCAGGGACAGACATGTCTGACATTTTGTGCTTTCCTCAGTGGCACTAGTCATAAAGAATTCACCTGCCAGTGCGGGAGCTACTTAAGAGATGCTGGGTCAGGAAGACCCCTGGAGGAGGGCGTGGCAACCCACTCCAGTATTCTTGCCTGTAGAATTCCATGGACAGAGGAGCCTGGCGGGCTACAGTCCATGAGGTCCACCAAAAGTTGGAGATGACTGAAGCAACCTAGTGCAGGAGGCAGAAGTGGCCAGTAGTACTGATTCATGTTTTTCTGTATTATGTTCTGAACTCTGTAAAAAAAAAAAATTGATTTCAAAGGCTGTACATGTTTTGGAAGGACATACTTCTAGGAGGAGTGTGTGTCTGTATGTGTGTGTGTGGTGTATTGGTTAGGTTGCCTCTGGTCAAGAGTAACACAATCTAGGCTCCTGAAAACGTAAACAATAAGGAGACAAATCTCATGTATGTCTGGGCGCCCAGAGGCAAAGCAGGCTCCAGGCACAGTGATCAGAGGTTCAATGGTGGCATCAAGGACACTGGTTCTTTTCATTTCTCTGCTCTGCTACTTTCTGGGGATGTTTTCCTTATGTTGCAAAATGACCAGCAATGATGATAAGGGTACACAATTCCTTATTCACAAATAGCAGGAGAAAGAATGAGAAAAATCTTCCTCCAGCGTGGAAGATACACATCCCACAGTTGGCCCACCCTAGGTCACATGCCTGTATCAGGACCAGCAATCATTTTTGGAAAATGTTATGTGGAGATTAAGTTTCATTTATCAGGATTTCAGGATATGGGATGGATGCCTGGACAGCACTGGGATTCTGCTAGAAAGGGTAAAGAAGAGAGATGGATCAGGGTAAAAAACCAAAGTTTCTTCTACCAGAGAACAGGAGCACTCTTCCTGACTTAGAGAAAGCCTGTGTCTGGAGCCCTATTCATTCAGACTCTTTAGGTATCTGCCTTCCTATCTCTCTTCCTCTTGCTCTCAAACTAGTAAATGCCTCTAGGATACATTGGTATTGCTATTATGGCTTAATAAAGACATGTTTTTGTATGTTCTATATTTTGCTAACCTCTTTGGATCTATTTATCTCCACTAAGTTTGAGATAATGGAGAGAACACTTTTGATACACATTGTCCACTTTCCTCTATAAAAAATGTTACTAATATTCGTCTGTACCAGCTCCATGTGAATGTCCAGTTTCTGTTCCTCACATAGCATCAAGCTAGAAAATAGATTGAGAGATAATAGTATGTTTTCTTGTTCTAAAAATTATATATTTGGGTCTTATTAAATTAGAATAGATTCTAAAGCACATATTTACATGTTATTTTTTATAAATTACATTTCTTTATTCTAAATGATTTAGATTTCATATTTTAATTTTGTGTATCTTTTTTTGTGATTGATGTTTTTGTTTAGTTGCTAAGTCATGTCTGATTTTTGTGACACCATGGACTGCAGCATGCCTCCTTATCCTTCACTATCTCCTGGAGTTTGCTCAAATTCATGTCTATTGAGTCAGTGATGCCATCCAACTGTCTCGTCCTCTGTCATCCCCTTCTCTTCCTGCCTTCAATTTTTCCTGGCATCAGGGTCTTTTTTTGCAATTACCTGAGTCTTTTGACCATTTATCAATTTGGGATGAGGTGATTTTCTTGATAGGTGATGTACGAGATTGGTTACATTAATGGTCTCAAATTTTCACTTTTTCTTTTAGGTATCCGTTATACCTTTTGTCCTATGACTTTGGAATTCTTCTTATAAAAGCAGAGTCTGTTTCCCACCCCAAGGAATTTCTTTGATTGGTAGAATGATGCAGAAGTGATTTTGAGCCACTTTTGAGCCTAGGCCCCCAACAGCTTTGCGAATTTTTCACTTCCTTCCTGTCCTCATGCCTGATACATGCTGGGACAGGCTGGCTGGAAGGTGAGAGACACGTAGAAAGATGCAGAGGCCATTGTAAATCTGCTGACATTAGCTGACACCAGACATGGGACTGAATATAGTCAAGATCAGGAAAGCCACCTGGCAGCTCCTAGGTGACCCAGACTGAGCTATAAATGATAAATGTGTTTCTCTGAGGCTTTGGTTTTTGTCAAGCCGTCTTGTAATGATAGTGAAGTAGCTCAGTTGTGTCTGACTCTTTGAGACCCCAGGGACTGTAACCTACCAGGCTTCTCTGTGCATGGGATTTTCCAGGCAAGAGTACTGGAGTGGGTTGCCATTTCCTTCTCCATTGTAATGATAATAGATAACTAATACAACTACTATCCTGTTTCATTCATTAAGTTACATACACATCCTAGATCTTGCCCTTTAATTATGCTTATTATGTTTTGAATTGCAGAAGTTTAAGAGGTTTATAAAACCAAATCTGTTTTTTCCCTTTGTGAGTTCTTCCATTGTTTTAACATGTAGGAAAAAAAAAAAAGCTTCTTCACTGAGAAATTAAATAAACATGTACATAGAGGGCTTCCCAGGTGGCACACTGGTAAAGAATCTACCTGCCAAGGCAGGAGACACAAGACATGCAGGTTCGATCCCTGTGTCAGGAAGATCCCCACCTCCCTCTGCCGCCACTGCCCTGAGAAGGAAATGGCAACCCACTCCAGTATTCTTGAATGGTTAATCAAACCAGGATTGGATTGCTTCAAAACTTGTTGGTCATTTGGTTATGTGGTGTACTGTAAGAATCTAGAATTTTTTTCCCCCAAATCATTTTTCCAACAAGTTTTGAAACAATCCAATCCTGGTTTGATTAACCACTTTCATATATTTGACTCTTAGCTGTTTATCAACATTTACTTTAAAATACTTTAAAACAATATTTTAGGTATTAAAGTTTTATAATATGTTTTGTATGTGTATATGTTCAGTCACTCAGTCTTGTCTGACTCTTTGTGACTCCATGAACCATAGCCTGCCAGGCACCATGGAATTTTCTGTCCATGGAGCTTTCTAGGCAAGAATACTGGAGTGGGTTGCCACTAATATTTGTAAAGATTGGATAGCCCCTCTTTATGGAAACAACAGAAACAAAGTTGATTAAAAGAGTATATTTACAAATAAACCAGCACTTTGGCAATCTCCTGACCAGTAATCTTTGTAAAAGTTAACCATCCCATTAATAATCATGCTAAAAAATACCATTGAAGTCATTAGCACATTATCATATGTCTTACACACTTAAAATTTTTTCTCTACTTTTTTAAACTGTTATTGTTATAGATATTTCTCCTTTATTTTTTTGGAGTGCTGTGAAGTTAGATGTTTTTGTCTATCACAAATCAAGCTATATTTTCAGAACTATTAATTTGGAGAGTTAGTTGATTTTAATGATTTAATTTCAAAGGAAATTACTTTGGTCCTTTGAGTAAACATGATAGACAAAGATGGAACCAAGGCAGAAAACTGAGCTGCCCTTCTTAGGAAAAATACTGGAGGATTACAGCAGTGGTCACTATCCCAGGCTATCCCAGATGCCAGATAAACAAAGTCTGCATCATGGTAGGTAAGAGGAATAGAGGCTTCTTCTCCTCTTCTAGCTGGTGGTAGCAGAGGACTCCTGTCATCCTCATCTCTGGGGACGTAGGGATTGTGCTCCCCTAGGATGGGGAATCCTGGTGGGCTGCCGTCTGTGGGTTCGCACAGTGTCGGACATGACTGAAGCGACTTAGCAGCAGCAGCAGCAGCAGCATTTTCTAAGAACCACAGCACTGATAAATGGTGATACCATTTCTAGGACTGTTCTGTTTTGTGCCTACTGTTCTAGTGTAATTGTTAATACTTCCGTTCTTCCCTTTCAGAAGTGTTCTGGTCTGGATGATGTATGATAAGTCCCCCTACTCATCAGTTCAGTTGCTCAGTCGTGTCCTACTCTTTGTGACCCCATGGACTGCAGTATGCCAGGCTTACCTGTCCTTAACCATCTCCCTAAGCTTGCTCTAATTCATGTCCATTGAATCAGTGATGCCATCCAGCCATCTTGTCCTCTGTCATCCCCTTCTGCTGTCAATCTTTGTCAGGATCAGGGTCTTTTCCAGTGAGTCAGTTCTTTGCATCAGGTGGCCAAAGTATTGGAGTTTCAGCTTCAGCATCAGTCCTTCCAATGAATATTCAGGACTGATCTTGAGGATGTACTGGTTGGATCTCCTTGCAGTCCAAGGGACTCTCAAGAGTCTTCTCCAACACCACAGTTCAAAAGCATCACTTCTTTGGCACTCAGCTTTCTTTATGGTCCAGCTCTGACATCCACATATGACTACTGGAAAAATCATGGTTTTGATTATAAGGACCTTTGTTGGCAAAGTGATGTCACTGCTTTATAATACACTGTCTAGGTTTGTCATAGCTTTTCTTCCAGGAGAATTTCCTGGCTACAGTCACTGTCCACAGTCCACAGTGACTGTGGGGCCAAAGAAAATACAGTCTGTCACTGTTTCCATTGTTTCCCTGTTCTAATTGCCATGAAGTAATGGGACCACTTGCCATAATCTTCAATTTTTGAAATCTGAGTTTTAAGCCAGTCTTTTCACTCTCCTTTCACCTTCATCAAGAGGCTCTCTAGTTCCTCCGGCCATAAGGGAGGTGTCATATATATATCTGAGGTTATTGATATTTCTCCTGGCCCTCTTGATTGCAGCATGTGCTTCATCCAACTCGGCATTTCACATGATGTGCTCTGCATATAAGTTAAATAAGCAGGATGACAGTATACAGCCTTGACATACTCCTTTCCCAATTTGGAACTAGTCCGTTGTTCCAAGTCTGGTTGTAACTGTTGCTTCTTAACTTACACGCAGATTTCTCATGAGGCAGATAAGGTGGTCTGGTATTCCCTTCACTTTAAAAATTTTCCACAGTTTGTTGTGCTTCACACAGTCAAAGGCTTTAGCATAGTAAATAAAGCAGAAGTAGATGTTTTTCTGGAATTCCCTTACTTTTTCTATTATCCGATGGGTATTAGGAATTTAATCTGAATGTCTGGAAGTTCTCAGTTCACGTGCTGTTGAAGCCTGGCTTGGATGATTTTGAGCATTGCCTTGCCAGCATGTGAGATGAGTGCAATTGTGTGGTAGTTTGAACATTCTTTGGCATTGCCTGTCTTTGGGACTGGAATGAAAACTGACCTTTTCCAGTCCTGTGGCCACTGCTGGGTTTTCCAAATTTGCTGGCATATTGAGTACAGGACTTTAATAGCATCATCTTTGAGGATTTGAAATAGCTCAGATGGAATTCTATCACCGCCACTTCCTTGGCTCATAGTGATGCTTCCTAAGGCCTACTTGTCTTTGCACTCCAGTGTGTCCGGCTCTAGGTGAGTGATCACATCATTGTGGTTATCTGGGTCATTAAGATCTTTTTTGTACAGTTANCGCCACTTCCTTGGCTCATAGTGATACTTCCTAAGGCCTACTTGTCTTTGCACTCCAGTGTGTCCGGCTCTAGGTGAGTGATCACATCATTGTGGTTATCTGGGTCATTTAGATCTTTTTTGTACAGTTCTTCTGTGTATTCTTGCCACCTCTTCTTTATATCTTCTGCTTCTGTTAGGTCCATCTCTATACTTTATTGTGCCCATCTTTGTATCAAATATTCCCTCGGTATCTCTAATTTTCCTTAAGTGATCTCTAGTCTTTCCCATTCCATGTTTTCCTCTATTTCTTTGCCTTGTTCTCTTAGGAAGGTTTTCTTATTTCTCCTTTGTCTTTAGCTTCTTTTCTCAGCTATTTTTAAGGCCTCAGACAACCATTTTGCCTTTTTGCATTTCTTTTTCTTGGGGATTACTTTGACCACTGCCTCCTGTACAGCATTACAAACCTCTGTCCATAGTTCTTCAGGTACTCTGTCTATCAGATCTAATCCCTTCAATCTATTTATCACTTCTGCTGTGTAATCATAAAGGATTTGATTTAGGTCATACCTGAATGGTCTAGTGGTTTTCGCTACGTTCTTCAATTGAAGTCTCAATTTTGGCATAAGGAGTTCACAATCTGTGCCACAGTCAGCTCCTAGTTTTGTTTAGGCTGACTGTATAGAGCTTCTATTCAACTGCAAAGAATATAATCAATCTCATTTTGGTATTGACCATCTTGTTATGTCCATGTGTAGAGTCATCTCTTGTGTTATTGGAAGAGGATGTTTGCTATGACCAGTGCATTCTCTTAGCCTTTTCCCTGCTTCATTTGTATTCCAAGACATAACTTGCCTGTTACTCTAGGTATCTCTTGACTTTTTGCATTGCAATCCCCTATGATGAAAAGGACATATTTTTTTGGTGTTAATTCTAGAAGGTCTTATATGTCTTCAACTTCTGCTTCTTTGGCATTAGTGATTGGGGCTTAGACTTGGATTACTGTGATATTGAATGGTTTGTCTTGGAAACAAACCAAGATTATTCTGTCATTTTTGAGATTGCACCTAAGTAATGCGTTTCAGACTCTTTTGTTGACTATGAGGTTTGCTCCACTTTTTCTAAGAGATTCTTGCTCACAGTAGTAGTAGTAGTAGTAGATATAATGGTCATCTGAATTAAATTTGGCCATTCTCATTCATTTTAATTCACTGATTCCTAAAATGTCAATGTTCACTCTTGCCATCTCGTATTTGACCACTTCCAATTTACCTTGATTCATGGACCTAACATCCCAAGTTCCTATGTAATGTTGTTCTTTATAGCATCAGACTTTACTTTTACCAACCGACACACCCACAACTGGGCATTGTTTCCTCTTTAGCTCAGCTTCTTCATTCTCTCTGGAGCTGTTTCTCCACCCTTCTCCAGTAGCATATTGGACACCTACCAGCCTGGGGAGTTCATCTCTCAAGGCAAGAATGCTGAAGTGGTTTGATATTCCCTTCTGCAGTGGACCATGTTTTGTCAGAACTCTCCACCATGATTCATCTGTCTTGGGTGGCCCTACATGGAATGGCTCATAGTTTATTGAGTTTGACTAGGCTGTGATCCAAGTTATCAGTTTGGTTAGTTTTCTGTGATTGTGGTTTTCATTTTGTCTGCTCTCTGATGGATGATGATAAGAGTCTTCTGGAAGCTTCCTGATGGAAAGGGCTGACTGTGGGGAAAACTGGATCTTGCTCTTGTGGGCAAGGCCATGGTCAGTAAATCTTACTCCAGTTTTCTGCTGATGGGTGTGGCTGTGTTCCCTCTGTNCCTGTCTTTGGGACTGGAATGAAAACTGACCTTTTCCAGTCCTGTGGCCACTGCTGGGTTTTCCAAATTTGCTGGCATATTGAGTACAGGACTTTAATAGCATCATCTTTGAGGATTTGAAATAGCTCAGATGGAATTCTATCACCGCCACTTCCTTGGTTCATAGTGATGCTTCCTAAGGCCTACTTGTCTTTGCACTCCAGTGTGTCCGGCTCTAGGTGAGTGATCACATCATTGTGGTTATCTGGGTCATTTAGATCTTTTTTGTACAGTTCTTCTGTGTATTCTTGCCACCTCTTCTTTATATCTTCTGCTTCTGTTAGGTCCATCTCTATACTTTATTGTGCCCATCTTTGTATCAAATATTCCCTCGGTATCTCTAATTTTCCTTAAGTGATCTCTAGTCTTTCCCATTCCATGTTTTCCTCTATTTCTTTGCCTTGTTCTCTTAGGAAGGTTTTCTTATTTCTCCTTTGTCTTTAGCTTCTTTTCTCAGCTATTTTTAAGGCCTCAGACAACCATTTTGCCTTTTTGCATTTCTTTTTCTTGGGGATTACTTTGACCACTGCCTCCTGTACAGCATTACAAACCTCTGTCCATAGTCCTTCAGGTACTCTGTCTATCAGATCTAATCCCTTCAATCTATTTATCACTTCTGCTGTGTAATCATAAAGGATTTGATTTAGGTCATACCTGAATGGTCTAGTGGTTTTCGCTACGTTCTTCAATTGAAGTCTCAATTTTGGCATAAGGAGTTCACAATCTGTGCCACAGTCAGCTCCTAGTTTTGTTTAGGCTGACTGTATAGAGCTTCTATTCAACTGCAAAGAATATAATCAATCTCATTTTGGTATTGACCATCTTGTTATGTCCATGTGTAGAGTCATCTCTTGTGTTATTGGAAGAGGATGTTTGCTATGACCGGTGCATTCTCTTAGCCTTTTCCCTGCTTCATTTGTATTCCAAGACATAACTTGCCTGTTACTCTAGGTATCTCTTGACTTTTTGCATTGCAATCCCCTATGATGAAAAGGACATATTTTTTTGGTGTTAATTCTAGAAGGTCTTATATGTCTTCAACTTCTGCTTCTTTGGCATTAGTGATTGGGGCTTAGACTTGGATTACTGTGATATTGAATGGTTTGTCTTGGAAACAAACCAAGATTATTCTGTCATTTTTGAGATTGCACCTAAGTAATGCGTTTCAGACTCTTTTGTTGACTATGAGGTTTGCTCCACTTTTTCTAAGAGATTCTTGCTCACAGTAGTAGTAGTAGTAGTAGATATAATGGTCATCTGAATTAAATTTGGCCATTCTCATTCATTTTAATTCACTGATTCCTAAAATGTCAATGTTCACTCTTGCCATCTCGTATTTGACCACTTCCAATTTACCTTGATTCATGGACCTAACATCCCAAGTTCCTATGTAATGTTGTTCTTTATAGCATCAGACTTTACTTTTACCAACCGACACACCCACAACTGGGCATTGTTTCCTCTTTAGCTCAGCTTCTTCATTCTCTCTGGAGCTGTTTCTCCACCCTTCTCCAGTAGCATATTGGACACCTACCAGCCTGGGGAGTTCATCTCTCAAGGCAAGAATGCTGAAGTGGTTTGATATTCCCTTCTGCAGTGGACCATGTTTTGTCAGAACTCTCCACCATGATTCATCTGTCTTGGGTGGCCCTACATGGAATGGCTCATAGTTTATTGAGTTTGACTAGGCTGTGATCCAAGTTATCAGTTTGGTTAGTTTTCTGTGATTGTGGTTTTCATTTTGTCTGCTCTCTGATGGATGATGATAAGAGTCTTCTGGAAGCTTCCTGATGGAAAGGGCTGACTGTGGGGAAAACTGGATCTTGCTCTTGTGGGCAAGGCCATGGTCAGTAAATCTTACTCCAGTTTTCTGCTGATGGGTGTGGCTGTGTTCCCTCTGTGTAGTTTGGCCCGCCAGCATACCTCCCAGGATTGCTGCAGTCAGTGTTTCTGACCCTGTGGCAGGCCACTGTTGACCCACACCTCCACTGGAGACTCCTGAACACTCACAGCAAGTCTGACTAAGTCTCTCGTGGAGTCACTGCTCCTTTCTCCTGGGTCCTGGTGTGCACAAAGTTTTGTTCATGCATCCAAGAGTCTCGGTTGCCCCAGTGCTGTGGAAGTTCTATAATCCTATCCCACTGGCCTTCAAAGTGAAATTCCCTGGGGGCTCTCAATATTTATGCCAGATCTGCAGGTTGGGAAATCTGCTGTGAACCCTATAACTTTCTCAACTCTGCAAGAACTTCTTTGGTGTAGCTCTCCAGTTTGTGGGTTGCCAGCTTGGTGGCTTTAGAGTGGGGATAACGGTGACCTCCTCCAAGAGGACTTATGCCATATCTCCCAGGTTTGCTGCTGCCAGAGCCCCTATCTCTGAGGCAGGCCACTGCTGACCCATGCCTCCGCAGGAGACACTCAACACTCAAAGGCAGGTCTGGCTGTCTCTTGTGGAGGTCCCTACTCATACGGCACCATGAAGCAGTGGCTGCAGCTACAGCGGCCACTGTACCCTTAGACTGAGGACTGGGGTGGGGAGAATAGGTGCTCAGCACTCGGTGGAGCTTTTGTTGCCACAGACGCAAGACCCAGACTGCTAATTAGGAGCAGAAAAGATCACCTTTGTGCACACAAGCCCCCTCCTGTTTATAGTGCAGCGTGTTTTAATGGAGAGGGCAGAGGAGCCTGCTTTTATCAGCTTTTGGACCAATCTCTGCACCAAGTAGCAAAACCTTCTTTTCAGAGCCCTGTGCTATTACATTTACTTAATTGGAATACAACAGTTTCTGGTGCATGCTAGAGCAGCAGGTAGGAGTCATCTCAAACCCAAGCAGCGAGGAAGGCTGATTCTGAGAAGACAGTGGGACAGTTTGGAGAGTGACTCTGGGGATTGCTGGTGCTCTTCCTATGTTACCAAAGGGGCTGAGTGGCAGCATCAGATGCTAGATGTCCTTGCCATGCTTGGGACCTCACCCTGGGAGTCATCATCCCTCCCAGGCCTTCACCTCACTGACAGAAGTGCATGCTCCTGGTAACTTCACTCATGAAGGAGATCTGAATTAGGCTTGGTCATGCTCCCTCTCTTAAGCTTCTGGCCTTTTGTTCTTTAGAGACTGGGGGCATTGTGTGCGTTTGTGTGCGTACTCGGTCAGGTCTGACTCTGCCACCCCATGGATGGTAGCCCGCTAGGTTTATCTTTCCATAGGATTTCCAAGGCAAGAATACTAGAGGTTGCCATTTCCTATCCAGGGCATCTTCCCGACCCAGGGATGGAGCCCACGTCTGCATTTCCTGCATTGGCAGGTGGATTCTTTACCACTGAGCTCCTTGGGAATCCCCTGGGGACATTGAGAAGGAGCTTATTAGGTTCCAGTGATTTGTTCATATCATTTCCCTTAAACAATATTTCCTGAGGTGCATCCTCCAGAGCTCCAGTTCTGAGAGGCAAGAGTGGTACTAAGGAAAAGGGGGTGGACCTGGGAAATGATTGTTTTGCATTAGTCTGTGTTCTCTCACTTCAACTTGAGGATCTTAGTGAAGTCCTCCCAGGAGATGCGGTGAGAATGGAGCTTTGGAGGATTGTGACAAAGAGTCAAAAAGTGAGTAGAATTTAGAGAGGGAGAGGGGTTATACTGTGGAGATTTGGGTGACATGATCACGTGGGCTAGAAGATGAATTTAGTTTTCTTCCCTTTGCTGGAGAGAGAGGCAAGCAGCTAGAAGTGGGAAAAGGGGACTTCTTGGACTCTGTTGCCATAGTGTAGCTATGACATGCTCAGGGCCTGATGCGGGCTGGCAGCAATGGGGATAGAAAAGAGAAATCAGATGTAAGGAAATTATAAAACTATGGGAGATGTGCCAGTGGGATGGTCACCATTGTGGGGACAACGATCATCATCAGCAGCAGCGATGGTGTGTTCACAGCAGCTAAAATCTGAGCCCTTACGATGTGCTGTGCACTGTGCTGAGGAAACACAGTCCGTGGAATGTCTCATGAAATCCTCCCAAGGATACTAAGAGGTAACGTGTGTATTTTACTGATTAAGAAATGGAGATTTATAGAGGTGAATTTGTTTAAATAACCTAGAGCTAGTAAGTGGTTCATCTCACTTTGAACCTCTGCAGAGCAATAGAGAGGAGTGATCAAGGAGGATGAGTTCATCTGCCTAGAGAGACTGCGTAGACATGATGCCCAGAAGGAGCAGGTGGCTGCCTCCCTTTTGCATATTATGGGCTGATAATGCAACTGATAATGCCTATTTCACCACGAAGGAGATGAGTTTAGTGCTCCCATTACCTTGAAGGTTGTTGGTGGGGGCGGGGGTGTGGGATTTGAGAAAAAGAGTGGCCTAGCTGATGTGGAAGGCAGATTAAATGTGACAAGTCTGACTAAGAGGGCCACCAACCCAGTGCTCTAGGGGCTTTGAATAGGTCCAGTGCTTATTATATTAATTTCAATCTAATATTTACTCAAAACAAGTGATAAAATCACTTGCCCCATCATTTTGAAATGTGAATCAAAATCCTATTAAAAATCTGAGGATGACTGAAGACTCCACGGTTGGGAGGAAAAACACTTTCTAGTTTTTGTAAGATAACTATGGGATGTGTCAAGTATTTACTTCCCCTTGCAGTTGTAATGGTGCTTCAGTATCCCCTGTGGTTGGGTTGGGGAGGGGGAGGAGGCATTTGTATAATTTAAAAAATAAATTATGATGCCAAATATTCTTCACAACAATTTGAGTTAGTTTCTGAGCAGGTCTACAGAGGCTGTTAGAATGCGAGATTACAGCAGAAAACCAATTTCAATATAAGCCTATGGAGATCCCATTACAATATAAAAATGAAATGTTGCCAATACATGTTATACAGTACACCCAGAAATAGAAAGCAATACAAAATCCCTCATGCCTGTATGATATTTTGGTTCAGACATCCATCCACTGATTGAGCAGCATTTTCTAATAGGAAGCTGACACAGCGTCCTCACCTCAAATTGTGGTCGTTATCATCCCACAGATGATGTTTTATTTAAATGGATTATCCTTTAAGTCACCTGGGGAAATGGCACAGAAAACGAAATTCCAAGTCTTGGGCCATAACTAGACAACTTAAGGATATTAACCAAGAGATTCATGCACTCAGCATTTTGAGGACACTAGTAACTCTCAACCCTGACTGTATATGAAGATCATCTGGGAAGTTTGAAAAAAATACCTATGCCTGGGTTCACACCCATAAACTGTTTAATCAGTTTGCTGGTGGTATGCAACACTGATTTACATAAACCCCAAAAGCTGGCTTCAGTAGGGACTGCCATGTGTGCCACCAAAAATATTGGGAGCTCTGCCAACTGGAACAGAAATTGCCTGCAAATAGGTACAATAATATATGCCATTTTCTCTCTCACCTCAGCTGCTGTATCACTTTAGAAGTTTGGTAGAGGGAATGTTGAGGCTTGGTGGGGTAGAGTTGGAAGCATTTCAGGTGACCTTGGGCAGCCTGGATTTCCAGCTGCTTGCACATTGATTTGAACTTTACGGAGGTAGACACTGGGTAGTCAAGCTCAGTTCAGTTCCTAAGTCTAAATTATAGGTGGGTGACAGCATTTTGTGTCTATTCAGGTGTCCATCCTATTTCCAACTTTAAAGCACCAGGAATGAGCATAAGANTCATCTCACTTTGAACCTCTGCAGAGCAATAGAGAGGAGTGATCAAGGAGGATGAGTTCATCTGCCTAGAGAGACTGCGTAGACATGATGCCCAGAAGGAGCAGGTGGCTGCCTCCCTTTTGCATATTATGGGCTGATAATGCAACTGATAATGCCTATTTCACCACGAAGGAGATGAGTTTAGTGCTCCCATTACCTTGAAGGTTGTTGGTGGGGGCGGGGGTGTGGGATTTGAGAAAAAGAGTGGCCTAGCTGATGTGGAAGGCAGATTAAATGTGACAAGTCTGACTAAGAGGGCCACCAACCCAGTGCTCTAGGGGCTTTGAATAGGTCCAGTGCTTATTATATTAATTTCAATCTAATATTTACTCAAAACAAGTGATAAAATCACTTGCCCCATCATTTTGAAATGTGAATCAAAATCCTATTAAAAATCTGAGGATGACTGAAGACTCCACGGTTGGGAGGAAAAACACTTTCTAGTTTTTGTAAGATAACTATGGGATGTGTCAAGTATTTACTTCCCCTTGCAGTTGTAATGGTGCTTCAGTATCCCCTGTGGTTGGGTTGGGGAGGGGGAGGAGGCATTTGTATAATTTAAAAAATAAATTATGATGCCAAATATTCTTCACAACAATTTGAGTTAGTTTCTGAGCAGGTCTACAGAGGCTGTTAGAATGCGAGATTACAGCAGAAAACCAATTTCAATATAAGCCTATGGAGATCCCATTACAATATAAAAATGAAATGTTGCCAATACATGTTATACAGTACACCCAGAAATAGAAAGCAATACAAAATCCCTCATGCCTGTATGATATTTTGGTTCAGACATCCATCCACTGATTGAGCAGCATTTTCTAATAGGAAGCTGACACAGCGTCCTCACCTCAAATTGTGGTCGTTATCATCCCACAGATGATGTTTTATTTAAATGGATTATCCTTTAAGTCACCTGGGGAAATGGCACAGAAAACGAAATTCCAAGTCTTGGGCCATAACTAGACAACTTAAGGATATTAACCAAGAGATTCATGCACTCAGCATTTTGAGGACACTAGTAACTCTCAACCCTGACTGTATATGAAGATCATCTGGGAAGTTTGAAAAAAATACCTATGCCTGGGTTCACACCCATAAACTGTTTAATCAGTTTGCTGGTGGTATGCAACACTGATTTACATAAACCCCAAAAGCTGGCTTCAGTAGGGACTGCCATGTGTGCCACCAAAAATATTGGGAGCTCTGCCAACTGGAACAGAAATTGCCTGCAAATAGGTACAATAATATATGCCATTTTCTCTCTCACCTCAACTGCTGTATCACTTTAGAAGTTTGGTAGAGGGAATGTTGAGGCTTGGTGGGGTAGAGTTGGAAGCATTTCAGGTGACCTTGGGCAGCCTGGATTTCCAGCTGCTTGCACATTGATTTGAACTTTACGGAGGTAGACACTGGGTAGTCAAGCTCAGTTCAGTTCCTAAGTCTAAATTATAGGTGGGTGACAGCATTTTGTGTCTATTCAGGTGTCCATCCTATTTCCAACTTTAAAGCACCAGGAATGAGCATAAGATCTAAATTTGCCAAATTGAAAGGGATTTCTATTTCTTCTCTTCCTCCTGTGACCAATATTAGCAAGCAAATATACAACTTCTGGTAGCAATCAATGCTATCTTGAAACCCTGAAGGGAATCAGACTGAGGAGGAAGTTATACCCAGGAAGGCAGAGTGGAGAGAAGGAAAGAACCTGGATCTTTGACGACATCATTGGGTGGCTGACCTGGGTGCCCGGGACTTACTCTGTTTGGGGGCCTGTTTAAGTTGATTTCAGTAGTGAAAAGTGAAAGTGAAAGTCTCTCAGTCATGTCTGATTCTTTGTGACTCCGAGACTATACAGTCCATGGAATTCTCCAGGCCAGAATACTGGAGTGGGTAGCCTTTCCATTCTCCAGGCGATCTTCCCAACCCAGGGATCATACCCATGTCTTCCACATAGAAGATGGATTCTTTACCACCTGAACCACAAGGGAAGCCCAAGAATACTGCAGTGGGTAGCCTATCCCTTCTCCAGTGGATCTTTGCAACCCAGGAATTGAACTGGGGTCTCCTTCATTGCAGGTGGATTCTTTACCAACTGAGCTATCAGGGAAGCCTGATAAATGCATAATTTAAATTATGTGTAATACAAAGTAAATGTATAATTTACTTTGAGTAAATTATGCATAATTAGTGAATTATTTCAAATGGACAGAAAGAAGCGAGCATTCCAGTTAGAATTAGGAATCCCACTATGACATTAACTCAAAGATGTTAGACCAAGGGAAACCTCCCTGAACCTCAGTTTCCTCTTTTTGTAAAGCTAGGGATCTGAACATGATCTATGATTCTTTCAACAGTATCAGTGTACGCTCAAGAACTTTGTTTGTTTCTCAGTTATTTCTGATAAATTATTTTCTTTTTTTTTTAATGTATCTTCTGTTTGTAACCTAGCAATTTAAAATTTCTGTGGACAGTTATTCCCAAGTGAAATTTCCATACATCTTCATTGATGTTTTTGGTTTTGGGGTATAAGTGTCAGTCTAGTCTTTGGTTTCTACTTTGGCTTTGCTTTCTGTCTTGGACTTGGTTTGTTTTTCTACAGTAGTCTTCTGTCTGGCTATGAAATGGCGTTATACATGGAGACAAGATTATATATATTTATATGTGTTCACATGGAGCTCCTCAAGCAGTGAGTGACTTGTTCAGAAAAAAATTAACAGAGAATGATGGAGATACAGGCAGAGTGCCAGGGATTTTGCTCACTTTGAGTCTTGAATTATTGACTCTAATTGTCCTTCAGTGCCTATCTGTGTATATACTAATATCCAATGAGGTTTATTATTAATATCTTGAGCTTTACAGAGACTTTTATCTTTCAATAAATTAAAAAAAAACCTGAAGTATAGTTGATTTACAGTGCTGTGTTTCAGGTATGCAGCAAAGTGATTCAGTTATATATCTATGTCTATATCTGTCTATCTGTCTATATACTTTCTCTGATCCTTTTCCATTAAGAGTTATAAGATAATGAATACAGTTTGCTGTGCTATGCAGTAGACCATTTTAGTTTATCTATTTTATATATTGTTGTGTGTATTTTTTAATCTCAAACTCCTAATTCATCCTTCCCCCAGCTCTTTCCTTTTGGTGATGATAAATTTGTTTTCTTTGCCTGTGAGTCTGTTTCTGTTTTGTAAATAAGTTCATTTGTATCTTTAACATGCCACATATAAGCATTATCATATCATACTTGTCTTTGACTTACTTCATTTAGTGTGATAATCTCTAGGTCCATCCATGTTGCTGCTAATGGCATTGTTTCATTCTTTGTTATGGCTGAGTAATATTCCATTGTATATGTGTACCACAAATCCTTTTGAGCTTGCATTCTGAAATGAAAACTGTGTAAAATTTACTGTATGTACACACCTTCGGAACAAAATTTGAAGGTGTACTGTGTGTCTCGATGTCAGCCTTTAATTTTTCTCCTGAAAACCGAGGTTCCTTAGCCCTTGTGCTCATGGCAGCAAATTCACAGCTCATCTGGCCTCCACCTTTTCCTGTTCCCCACATTGCTCTTGTCCTGATGACTCAGCTGCTGCTGCTTCTTTCCTCCTCCCCTTCCTCTGCTCCCCTTCTTTCAGCAGTTAGTGAGTCCCTGTTATGTGCCAGGTGCTGCGCTAGGCAGTGAATATACACAATTGCTCCCTGTCTGGGGGCAGGGGGACAAACATAAAAGCAAATGATTAAAAAGAATGTAATGATGTCCATATAGACGCAGGGGGAACACTGCCTCTTTGGCAAGATACACTTTGTCAAGAAATGACATGGTAATGAGTTTTTGCACCAAGTAAAGATTTATCCTGTGATCTTGAGCATATAAAAGGCATATCTAGCATGTGAGTGGTAGTATATAGTCTCACGTAGTATATGTGAGACTCACTATAATAGACTAGTGCCATCTTCCATTCCATCCATAGCTTTGTGAAACTGTAGGGTGTGATTCTGGGGATCTGAGAGCATAACTGAAGTCTCCAGCAAGGCACATGGAAGGCGACTTGGTTTGTGGCTATATGTGGTCACTCTGCTTTAGTCCCAGTGTGTTTCTTGCTTATAAGGTCTTTAGAAAGAACTTCTTTTCTAACATTATCAACTTGCCTCTCGCTCACCCTCTACAAACATCTCACAAACCACCAAAGAAGTAGCCTTAATTGTAGATCAAAATCTACCATCTTATGCCAGTCTAGGGAAAAATGGAAACTTTTTACAAAAGTTTTTCTCAGGGTAAATTCTTCTGCAGTGCAGTTAATGGCTCTTGTATTGACAACTCTTACTCGCTTGTAAGCATATGGTCTTCATGGTAGGGCTGCCCAGTAATTTAAATATTGCCCAACACAAAGTCTAATCATGTAACAGATGCACAGATGGTGCTGGAATGAACACACTGGTGGACCCTGAAGTTAACTTTCCTGATTTTCTGTTGCATTTTAATGTTTTGTGACTTACTGACAATGAATTTGATTAGAGTGGAAATCTGCTAGGTAGTTTTCAGATTACGTGAGCCATGGGTCTGGTAACTTCAGAGTGAGTGTGTTGTCTGCTTAGTTTTGGTTTTAAAAGCTTGTCTTTGAGTAATACTTTAGAAAATTTAAAACCTTCCCATGCCAGGTAATTGAATACCAAGGTAGCTGACACTGTATCAAGAGACTTAGACAACGAGGACATTTATTTAGACCATTACAGTGAAATGTAAATAAATGCAAGTATTATTCTCCCCAAACAAAGAACATTGTGTCTAGGATTTTGGTATTTTTATTACAGTTTTAGATTTTAATAACTAGTCGTATGGGCAAACACAAGTAATCTATCTGGCCTCATGTTTTTCATCTGTAAAGTAAGAATTGCACTAAACTAGAGTCTTTTCCTGGACTCCCAATGCTAAAGAATCTGCCTGCCAGTGTAGGAGATGTAGGTGTGATCCCTGGGTTGGGAAGATCCCCTGGAGGAGGGCATGGTACCCCACTCCAATATTCTTGCCTGGAAAATCCCATGGACAGAGGACCCTGGTGGGCTACAGTCCATAGCATCACAGAGAGTCAGACACGACTTAACGACTGAGCTTGCAGGCACACAGAGTGCTTTCCTGCCAAAAAGTCTGAGAGTAGTCTTTAAATAAAATTGCAGGGGAAAAGAAATACTATAAAAGTTATACAACTGGAACTGTAGTTGAAGCAGGACTATCCAAGAATCTAGGACTCAGAAATGCAGATGCAAACTTACTAAGAAGCAGAGACAGCTTCCAGTGAGCGAGGGAGGACCATGGTTTCTTCTCTGTGCTGATGATACAACAGCAGTGCAAACTTAGGTGCTGTGTGGGAGGGTGAAGCTCCTCATTTAGAATGGCAGATCAGGGAACTATGTGTACAGGTGTGCTGCCTGGGCAGTAATGGCAAAACCCATCTGTGCTTGTTCCAAACTGAGTTTTCAGATGAGTCATTTAGTCTTCAGCATTCTGTCACCTTCAAACTATGACATTCTGTCTCTAATCCTCCCAAGTACTGGAAGACACAGTGAAAACACCATCCTCTGAGAGAATCATCTATTCCTCAAGTGGTGACAGCCTTGAAAAAACTTTCTCATTGTCGGAAACCAGCATAGGGCAGTTTTAAGCAAAGCCCCCAAAGTAATCCTGTTTGTGGGTGTTTTCATTAAACACTTGTTGTGACTTTCTTGATGTGGAGATGATTTTTCGACCTGACTGGGGAAGTACTCATCTCTTCAGCACTCATTTAATATCTACCCTATGGCAGGTATGTGTTCAGTGCAAGAGATAAAAGCTAACTCTTCATCTTCAAGAAGTTAAGGTATAATATGGGAGACTGCCATGCAGACCAATTCCCATGCACTATGGTGAGCCCCTCTGAGGTCTGAACAGGGTGCTGTGGGGAAGATGGACAAGGAAACCAACTCAATCGAGCAGAGGAAGGCTTCTTGGAGGAGATGATGCCAGAATAAGCTGGGAAGGAGGCTAAGAGGAGGAAGAAAAGTGTTTCAGGCAGAGGACACAGCAAATGGGGAAGCACTGAGGCAAGAAACAGCGGTAGGAGTTGAGGATCTCAAGTATCTTGTGGTGGCTAGAGAACTGACCAATATGCACAGGCTGGGGACAGCTGGAGAGGTGGGTGGAGCCCCCACCCCATGCTGTGACCCAGGACCGAACTGTGCTTTGAAGGCTGTGGAGAATCTCTGATGGAGTGAAAATAGGGAAACAACAAAATGTAGATTCATCAGGAATATTAGGAGGCTCATTTGGTCAACAATATAAATGATCAATGGTGGTGGGATAATGGAGAGAGAGTGAGAAGGCATGAACTTCGAGGATAGGGGTTCATTTACAGGACAGGTTCAGGGAAGAAGTGATCAACATCAGGTGAAAGGCCATAGCTTCTAATTATTCTTGAATCATCCTTTCATTTCTCAGTAAACCTTACTTGGTCATGGTGTGTATGTGTGTGTGTTTTTCTGTGTATTTTTTCATGTTCCATTGGGTTCTGTTTGCTAATATTACATTAGAGATTTTTGGAATTGGCAGAATACTTTGATTTCTTCTTATTTCTTTTCTATGCTTTGAGAGATTGGACATAATATCATGTTATTTGTTTCTTGAAGATTTGAAGCAAATGTATTTGGGGGGATTTGTTGTGGTCTCAAAAGAAAAATTATAAATCTGTGATCATGAAAGAAATTAAGAAGGCTCTTAGAATTCTCTGGTGGTCCAGTGATTAGAATTCTCTGCTTTCACTGCAGGGCCTTGGGTTCAATCTCTTGTTGGGAAACTAAGATCCTACATGCTATGTGGTGTGGCAAAAAAAAAAAATAAAGAAAAAGAAAAAGAAAAAAGAATATTCTTAATTCTGATAAGTTATAGCTTCTTAGAAACTATCCATTTCATCTAGAAATTCAATATTATTTTTACAGAGTTTCACAAAAGTACTCATGTGAAAGTGAAAGTCGCTCAGTTGTGTCCAACTCTTTGTGACCCCATGAACTATACAGTCCATGGAATAATCAAGGTCAGAATACTGGGGTGTGTTGCCATTCTCTTCTCCAGGGGATCTTCCCAGCACAGGAACTGAACTGGGATCTCCTGCATTGCAGGCAGATTTTTTACCAGCTGAGCTTACTAGGGAAGCCTATCACAAAAGTACTCATATCTTTGGCATATGAGTCATCGTTTCATTGTTCATTTCTCCCCATCCTCAGCTTCACTGTTGATTGTTTGTGTTTATGCTTTCTCCTTTTTAATTTTTTGCTTATAGTAACTGCTGGTTTATCTCTATTACTTTCCCCCCTAAAAATCACCTTTTGTTGTGATTGATTAATTCTTTCTTCTGTTTTATAATCTATCAATTTCTGCTTTTTATCGGAAATAATTTGTTTCTGCTGCTTTCCTTACATTTTATTCTTTTTAAGTATTGAGTTGAATTCTTGTCTAGTGATATAAGTGCATAGACCTTTATGTTTTCACTTGTGGATAGCTTGCAGTGTTTATACTGAGTTTTATTAATGTAGTATTTTTAATGCTATTATTTGCTAGATATTCTGAAACAGTGGAGTCAGAGAAATTATGATCATTATTGTCAAAGAAGGAGTTATAACATCTCAGATGGGGGTTTTATTAGTTAATAATTTCTACTTTACATTATAACCAGAGATCTTGATCATTACTGCTATTCCTGTTTGTTTTGTTTTCTGGTGCCTACAATATGATCAACTTTTGTAAACTTTTTAACAAGTATTTGAGAACAGGTTTATTCGGTATTCACAGCTGAAGTTATAAAAATGTTAATGTAATGAATTAGGCTCCAGATTCTTTATATTGTCACTCTTTTTGAGTATTTGACTTATTTGGGGCTAAGAGAAACAAATGAAAATCCTCTTCTGTTTGGAAGAATTCCTTAAATTTCTTAGTTTTGAAAGATTTGTGTCCTCTTTTGTTTTAATTGTTGGAATGTAAAATAGAATAGTGGTTATTCCTTCATTGTAGATTGAAGTATCATAATAAAATACCCTTTGTCTTGCTTAATGCTTATTGCCTGGAAGTCTGGTAAGTATATGACAAATACAAAAAAAAAGAAAAATCTGAATTACTTGTAATTTTACTTTTTATATTTATAGGTATAAAATTTATATTTTTATATTTATATCATTTTACTTTTAATATTTCTAATTATTAAATACAATTGGGGAATCTTTGAAGGATTTATAGTATTTCACATACATGTACATATATTACATAAGTAACCCATTTCAATACTGTTATGTTTTTCTCTCTCTGGTGCTCATGCTGTTTCCCATTTTGTACTATATGGTTGTATCCTTTTTATTTTAGTTCTGTTGTTCTCCTACTTTTGATAATTTACAATCTGGATTTCAGTTCTTCTGGTGATACTTTTATGACCATGAATGCTTTTTAAAAAAGCCAGATCTATTGATTCCTTGCTATGAAATATTAGGAAATTCATGTTCTTCTCCAACTCTACACCACCCCTATATCACTATCTTAAATTTTTAGTTTCTTTATTTTCATGATGTTAAAGTTCACAGCACATATTAAATGTTATAGACTTCTGGTGGCTTCAGTGTTCAGCACCAATTCTAAATACCACAGCTTCCCCATTTCTGGTTCCTTACTGTGGTCCATCTTTTGGCTGGCTGGAGTACCTTCTCTATCATTTTTCCCCATAAGGGTCTATAGTTGTTATATTCTGACTTACTGCATAGCTGCAAATGCATGACTAATGTTTGTATTCATGATTGATAACTAACTGGCTTGAAATTATTGAAGTCATGGTTATTTTTCCCCAGTACTCTCTAAACATTGCTCTGGCACTGAGTATTTTGTGGATGAGTTATGCTAGCCCAGGATTTTTATTATGATTTTATTTACGTATACATATATAACATGTATTATTGTACATATATAACACATATTCTGTTTTGATTATTGCTCCTTTTCCAAAGAACCTTTAATATCACAGATATATTTTATACTTATTTATATACAAGAGCCCTCTTGAGGGCAACAAACTTATGTAAGACTTTTTCACTCCTCCTTTCTCAAGATCCAGTTCTTGTCCCCTTGGGAATGACATCATCCCTATTAAGTATATATGTGCTAACCTGGTCCCCCATATCCTCTTGTAAATGACTTAATTTTTTTCAATGTGCACAGTGTTTTTTCTGCAGTTTTTCTTGGGACACAGTGTGATCTTTGCTACTGCAGATTTAGGGCTTTCTTTTTTCTCTACCAATGTTTATTATATTTTTGAAAAATTTCTTGCATTCGTTTGTTCCATTCCCTTGTTGAAAAATATCAGTTACATCTGTGTCAGATATCCCCTTCCATATTCCACATCTCTGATCTCCTATCCTCTTTTTATTTTCTATTTTATTGCACAGTTGTCTTAAAAAGTTCAGGCCATAGCATTTCAGCTTTATCTATGTTTTTGCTGCTTTTAATGATTTTCATTTTTATAGTGGTTTATTATATTCTCTTTCTGATGTTATCCCCCTTTTCGTAATATGTGCATTTTCTGACTTTCTTTTGCCTCTTTTATCCCTTTCTTCTTTTTGATATTTCACAGCATCTTTGCAACAATCATCCCTCAGATGTGGGGCTAATCTCCCTCTTCTCTTCATCTCCTAATAGGTAGGTCATCAGTCGGAAGATCCATGTGAATTCATGGACTGCTCTGTAGCTCGTAGGTCTTTTGATGGTGATTTTGTACTTTCCTTGCTTTCAGTTCAGTTCAGCCACTCAGTCGTGTCCAACTCTTTGCGACCCCATGAATCACAGCACGCCAGGCCTCCCTGTCAATTACCAACTTCCGGAGTTCACTCAGACTCACGTCCATCGAGTCCATGATGCCATCCAGCCATCTCATCCTCGGCCATCCCCTTCTCCTCCTGCCCCCAATCCCTCCCAGCATCAGTGTCTTTTCCAATGAGTCAACTCTTGTGGCCAAAGTACTGGAGTTTCAGCTTTAGCATCATTTCTTCCAAAGAAATCCCAGGGTTGATCTCCTTCAGAATGAACTGGTTGGATCTTCTTGCAGTCCAAGGGACTCTCAAGAGTCTTTTTCAACACCACAGTTCAAAAGCATCAGTTCTTCAGTACTCAGCTTTCTTCACAGTCCAATTTTCACGTCCATACGTGACCACAGGAAAAACCATAGCCTTGACTAGACAGACCTTAGTCGGCAAAGTAATGTCTCTGCTTTTGAATATGCTATCTAGGTTGACCATAACTTTTCTTCCAAGGAGTAAGTGTCTTTTAATTTCATGGCTGCAGTCACCATCTGCAGTGATTTGAGAGTCCCCAAAATAAAGTCTGAGACTGTTTCCAGTTTCCCCATTTATTTCCCATGAACTGATGGGACCAGATGCCATGATCTTCGTTTTCTGAATGTTGAACTTTAAGCCAACTTTTTCACTCTCCATTTTCATCAAGAGGCTTTTGAGTTCCTCTTAACTTTCTGCCATAAAGGTGGTGTCATCTGCATATCTAAGGTGACTGATATTTCTCCCGGCAATCTTGATTCCAGCTTGTGTTTCTTCCAGTCCAGCGTTTTTCCTGATGTACACTGCATAGAAGTTAAATAAGCAGGGTGACAATATACAGCCTTGATATACTCCTTTTCCTATTTGGAACCAGTCTGTTGTTCCATGTCCAGTTCTAACTGTTGCTTCCTGGCCTGCATATAGATTTCTCAAGAGGCAGGTCAGTTGGTCTGGTATTCCCATCTCTTTCAGAATTTTCCACAGTTTATTGGGATCCACACAGTCAAAAGCTTTGGCGTAGTCAATAAAGCAGAAATAGATGTTTTTCTGGAACTCTCTTGCTTTTTCGTTGATGCAGCAGATGTTAGCAATTTGATCTCTGGTTCCTCTGCCTTTTCTAAAACCAGCTTAAACATCAGGAAGTTCATGGTTCACTTATTGATGAAGCCTGGCTTGGAGGATTTTGATCATTACTAGCATGTGAAATGAGTGCAATTGTGCGGTAGTTTGAGCATTCTTTGGCATTGCCTTTCTTTGGGACTGGAATGAAAACTGACCTTTTCCAGTCCTGTGGCCACTGCTGAGTTTTCCAAATTTTCTGGCATATTGAGTGCAGCACTTTCACAGCATCATCTTTCAGGATTTGAAACAGCTCAACTGGAATTTCATCACCTCCACTAGCTTTGTTTGTAGTGATGCTTTCTAAGGCCCACTTGACTTCACATTCCAGGACGTCTGGCTCTAGGTGCATATCTGCTTACTCTTATCTGTCTTCAACCTTGCCTGACCTCTAGCTGTTTTCAACACTAGTCCTAAGTAGAGGAAGTGAAGACAGAAACAGTTTTTCTTCGAACCTTGTCCTTCTGTTTCTCAGTGTGCCAGTGTGTAACAAGCCCTCAGGATGGTCTGCTTGACCTTGGCATGTTCTCATACTCATCCTTCCAGGTAAAGCTGTGTCCTCCATGTCTCTCTCACTTAATTTCAGAGAAATCTCTATTCTTTTCCTTTTTTTAAAATTGAAGTATAATTGATGTACAATATTATGTTAAATGCAAGTGTACAACATAGTGATCCAGTATTTTTATAGATTATACTCTGTTTAATGTTATTACAAAAGAATGGCTATATTCCCTGGGCTGTACAATGTATCTTTGTTGCTTATCTCTTTAATACATAGTCATTTGTATCTCTTCATCCCCTATCCCTATCTTGCCCCTTCTTTCCCTCTCCTTGCTGGTAACTACTAGCTTGTTTTCTTTATCTGTGAATCTGTTTTGTTATATTCCTTATATGTGGAATTGTGTAGATTCCACATATGTGAGAGCATGTAATATTAGTCTTTCTCTGATTTATTTCACTAAGCATAATACCCTCTAAGCCCATCCATGTTGTTGCAAATGGCAGAATTTCAGTTTTTTCCTATGGGTGAGTAATATTCCATTGCATTTATCATTGTTGTTTAGTCACTCAGTCATGTCTGACTCTTTGTGACTCCATGGACTGCAGCACACCAGACTGCACTGTCCTTCACTATCTCCCAGAGTTTGCTCAAACTCATGTCCATTGAGTCGGTGATACCATCCAACCATCTCGTCCTCTGTTGTCCCCTTCTCCTCCCACCTTCAATCTTTCCCAGCATCAGGGTCTGGGTTTTCCAATGCATTGGCTGTTCGCATCAGGTGGCCAAAGTATTTGGTGCTTCAGTTTCAGCATCAGTCCTTCCAATGAATATTCAGGATTTATTACCTTTAGGGTTGACTAGTTTGATCTTGTCAGGGGACTCTCAGGAGTCTTCTCCAACACCACAGTTCGAAAGCATCAATTACTCAGTGCTCAGCCTTTTTTATTGTCCAGTTCTTGCATCCCTACATGACTAGGGGAAAAAGCATAGCTTTGATTATATGAATCTTTGTAGGCAAAGTAATGTCTCTGCTTTTTAATACACTGTCTAGGTTTGTCATAGCTTTTCTTCCAAGGGGCAAGTCTCTCTTAATTTCATGGCTGCAGTCACCATCCACAGTGATTTTGGAGCCCAAGAAAATAAAGTGTGTCACTGTTTCCCCATCTATGTATGTGCTATTAAGTGATGGGACCAGATGCCGTGATCTTTGTATTTTGAATGTTGAGTTTTAAGCCAGCTCCACTGGAGCTGAGTTCCATCATTTCCAGCTGAATTCCAGTGGAGGTGATGGTACTGCATATACATACCACACCTTTTCTGTCTGTTCATCTGTTAATGAACACTTAGCTTGCTTCCATATCTTGGCAATTCTAAATATGAGCAGTTGCTTCTATGAACATTGGAGGGCTTGTATCTTTTTGAAAATAGTGTTTTATTTTCTTCGAATATTTGCTCGGGAGTGAAGTTTCTAAATCATGTGGTAATTCTATTTTTAGGTTTTTGAGGAATCGCCATAGTGTCTGCACCACTTTCATTCCCACCAACAGTGTACAAGTGTTTCATTTTCTCCACATCCTTGCCAACATTTGTTATCTGTGTTCTCCTTAATGATACCATTCTGATAGGTGTGAGGTGATATGTCATTGTGGTTTTTACAGAGTAATCTTCACTGTTATCAAGACCTAGGAGGTATGTGTCAGTTTTTGCTACCTCTAGGTCCAAAATTTGCTGCATTTTGACAATATTCTTTACTCTGACTTAGGGTTTTAGCCATTTCTTATTTTCATTTTTGGTGGAATTTTCTTTAGTTTTATCCTCTTTATATCTGTGGCTTTCTGAAAAGGAAGAAGAGTAAACATAGCCTTATCTCCCATCCTTAACTCATGATAATACACTTCCCCAAATAGATACAGTTCACACTCCCTGTCCAGAGTTGTGACTAGGATCAGGAAATAGGTCACTAGTTATAAAACATGTCAAGGTTTTATAGTCAATATTTTGTAATAACTGTAAATGGGGTATAACCCTTAAAAATTATGACTCACTATATTGTGTACCTGAAACTTATAAAATATTACACATCAACTGTTCTTCAACAAAAATAAACATAGGTAAAGCACTGTTAGTAATGTATTTGAGATAAAGTGAAAATGTTACACTACTAATGAAAAATAGAATTTGAAGTAAAAGGGTGAGAAATAAGGGTGAAGAGGCACAGAGAAAAGAAGCTAGGAGATTTCTGCCACATTTCTGTGACCGGGTGGCTGTTGCAAATCAACACTGAAATTAACTCTAAGCTTCCTGGAATCCAGCACTGGGGAGGATAATCACAATGGCTGATGCACTTTATTTTGCTTTATTGAAGTATAGTTTAATTCACTTGTAATAGCTTGTAAAAGGGAAGCATATTATCCAATGGCCATCAACCATTTTCCTGGCTGAAAAAAATTCATAGAAACAGTTTATTCAATGGATGTCTATTGTTCACTGTATTACTACATATCCCTTACATGTTTTAAACAGCACACAGGTAGGTTATGCTCCTGTTTGGATGAAAGGGGCTAGGGCGACACATTAGGCTGATTACCAACAGTGAGGATCAAAATTGAATCTGCCTTATGCATGAGCTTACTGCTTCTGGATCTTCTTACTGTACTTACACCTAGACCTGCATTCTTGCCAATATTGATTCCCAAGGCCTTGTTAATTCTCCTGATTTTTTCCTCCTGGTTCCCAAACTTTCTCCTTGCTCCAGATAATGAGAACCTCTTAGTTTTACCTCTGCCTGGTATTTTCTGGGCCCTTGGCTTGAGCCATTTGCCTCAAATACTGGTGTCTGATGTCATATCTGAGTCTCCTTACATAGAAGCTCAAAGGGTCAGGTCAGCCCTTCAGGAAATGGTGGAAATAATCATGGTTGAGAGTGGCTTCTGGAGAAGAGTGCTGAGATGTGCCATGCAGAGCCCCTGTCAGATGTGAAGGATCATCCCTGCAGCCGCTGAGAGGGCTGATGGAAGCAGGACCTCAGCTCTCAGTCTCCTGCCATCTTGGCTGAAGGTGATGCCCCTTCCCAGGCTGGCTACATTCAATGACTGCTCTTCATGGGGATATGAAAGCCTGGACCTTTTTCCTTGCAGGATTCAGACCTCCCTACAGGGTGGGCAGAGACCTTTATTGAAACTAGATTGCTGCTGACTTCTCCCTCCACTCCAATCTGGCTTTCTTTCTTTTCTTCCCCAAGTACACTGACTAACAACCCTCCTGCCCACCAATCCCCGTCAAGGGGTCTACTTCCCATGCAGTGCAAAAGGGAACACCTTCTTAAACCAGCTCAGGGTGATCCACTGCATCACCATGATCTGAACAACATGTAATTGACCCACATGCCATAGTATTAACTAATAGGAACTTGTAGAACCAGGAAGGAAACACAGGACAATAAAAAGGGGTTGAAATTCTAGGGGGGAAGAGGGCAGATTAAAGGGGTGAGAAAGAAGTGAAAGAGGAAAAGTAAGCATACTGGTGTGGTTACATCTCTCCTCAAGATACAAGTTTGGGGAAGTCAGACATTGAAGGAACATCTGAAAACCACTCCAGATTCTCCCAACACAGTACCACCTAAACAAGGAACATTGCAAACATCCATAAGACTCCTAATCTTGAACCTTTAAAATGCTTCCCCACCCTTCCCATTTGATCCTTACAATAGTATATGCCTGAAGTGGTGCCACCTTCATCTCATGGAAGGGGACAAGTGAACTCTTCAGAGAGCTTAGGTGACATGTTCAAGGCTACCCAGCAGAGCCCAGGGCAGCAGGGCCCAAGACCAGTGCTTCTGCCATGTCCATTTCCTATGAAATGGTGGGGCTCAGATGGCTAACACAGGCTTTCCTGGTGGCTCAGATGATAAAGAATCTGCCTGCAATGTTGGAGACCCAGGTTTGTTCTCTGTGTTGGGAAAATCCCCTGGGGAGGGGAATGGCAACCCACGCTAGTATTCTTGCCTGGATAGTCCCATGGACAGAGGAGCCTGGCAGGCTACAGTCCATGGGGTTGCAAAGAGTTGGACATGACTGAAATGACTGACAGCCAACAGCTAGCATTTACTCATGCAAACTAATCTCTTTAAAATTGCTCATCTTTGGAGTTACTCACATACCTTGAGTAAAACACTCTGGGGTATCTGGCCTGCATGAGGGAACTGCAAAAATAATGGTAAACAAGTTAGAGTCAGTGAGAGAAACTCCGATCCTCTCAGCAGCCGCCTTCTACTCTCCACAGGTGTAAATACTACTCCACAAATCCCTTTAGTGTGTGGAGTTAGAGGCCTATTTATTTTTATAGTTAAAAAAATAAAGATTCTGAAATCTTGCTTGGGGTTTCAGAGCTTCCTGCTATGCCTCTGGGCACCCTAGTGTTGGTGTATAAATGCACAGAGCTTGTCCCCTGAAGTTTCCATGGGGTCAACATGAGGTTTATTATTTTTTTTTAATGTGAGTTGAAGCAGAAGTGAGCAGATTAGAACCAGTTCCTGGAAGACTGTTTCATAGAGAGTTGTGGCTTAGCTCTTAAGGGACTCTGTGCTATGAGTCTTGCTACTGAATAGTTTGAAACAAAAATAGATCAAGGAGCTGGAGAAAGTCTCCTGCTGTCTTTGCTCCGGCTCCCCATCCCTGCTCATTCTGGTCTGTGCCAGCACACCCTCGCTGCCCGCACTTGTCATACTCTGGCTGGTGGTGGACTCCCAAGGTGTGGGCATAGTCCTTGTTCCCTTTGTGACTCCCTTGAGCCCTATGGTTGAATGGATGATTTTTTTGCATACATAATTAAATAAGCAAATCTCTAAGAATACCAATAGAAGAAAAAATGAGGGTGTTTCTCTTCCCTCCCTTCCTGAAAAGCCCCCTACCCATGCACTGGATGGGCTGGGTAGCTACACCTCCCCCTCTAAGCCTGATTCAGCAGTGGCTTTTATAAAGCTTTTCTGGTATGTGAGATGTTTCCCTAAAATAAAGCAGTAACCAATGATCTTTTCTTTCTTTTTAAAGTGTCCATTTTATTCTGGTATTTTCTTTCTAATGAGAGGTAGCGGAATCATTCATTCCATACTGTACCTGTGGAAGAATGCTCTGGGGTATAGGAATGCTTTNGACACACAGTTCCCACCCAGGCACTTTGAGGGCTGAGGAATGTCAAGATTGGCTCTCTTACAAGCTGAGAGGTGCTAACATTGTCTCCCCCCTAATTGGAAAATTGTCATAGGAGAATGAAAAAAGCCATGGAATTTGGAGCGAGGAAATCTGGTTTAAGTCTCAAAACAGTTTGGATCATCTCTGCCAAGGGACGACCCCTCTGACCCTTGGTTACCACACCTAGAAAATGAGAATATCTTCCTATCTTATAGGTGGTTAAGTACTTCTCAAGCATAATTGTTGCATTGCCCCAAACTCAGCAAGCATACAGAATCCCCCAAGACTGAACACAATGCTCCGCCTGATGTGTGCACTGGAAAGATGCTCGTGGTTGACTTTGACCACACTGGAAGGACAGCTCCAGGGAGGGCAGGGGAGAAGAAGAGGAAAACACTGATGGCTCCTTGCCACTGGTCACTTGTCACTGCTGGCCTGAATGAATCACCTCTTTTCACCTATGTCAACAACATCAGCTCTAATCTCTACCTCCACCAAGCCCCCAAGCCCCTGTAGAGCAGAGACTAGGGAAAAAAAGTGAGATAATGTGGCTGGGAGTACCATCTGGGTTGATTTTAGGTTATCAAATAACAGATGTGAAGGGAGTTGAATGTCATTCTTTTATTACAAATTCAATTCTTGGTTCTATTTTCCTAAGTTTTAAAATTGACTTTCCTTTGCATTTGTAGAACTATCTGAAATGACTTGTTATAATGCCTTCAATCCTACAAAATACTAAGTCAGTAGTAAACCCAGGAATGACAGAAGAGGGTGGTTTATTGATGTCCAAATTACTAAAATGCTAATAAATAGAATAATAAATATAACCCATAATGATAATAATAATAGATGACATTTATTGAGAAGGGGTCAGTGGTACAAATGAGGTCCAAATAATTAAAAAGCATGAAATCCAGGGTCTCATTATTATGAAATTAATGAAATGACCAGGGTGAACCTTCTGTGGAGGTCAGGAATGAGTTATTAGGTAGACTATCCAAATTTTCCAGATTTCATTGTACATACTATGTACTAGGCATTGTGTTAAGCAGTTTATATGGATTTGCTTTATTTGGACAAATATCCCTATAAGATATGTAGATGCTATTGATTTCACCAAATAACCAATGAAAAAGCTAAGGTGTGAGGACTGAGTATGCGTTCAGCCAGGCTGAGGTTGGGGAAGGAGGTAAATGGCATATCAGAAGACTTACATCTTTGGGAGGCAAATTTGCCAAGTCTTGAGCCTTCCATTGGAGCTAATGCAAATGCAATTATTTGCTTCAAAGTCTTTCATGATGTTCTGATATACTCAGAAGTCTCCGAAAGGGACCAGAACATGACATCAATGAAGTTTACTCCAGGTCAATCTATACATTAGGCTTATTGTTTTCAAATTTTGCTGTGCCTCATTGTCACTTGGAGAGCCATGAGCCCACAGAGGTCTATCCTCCACATACCCAACCTTAAATCAGAACTTCTGGGGAAAGGGCCTAGAAAGATGCATTCAGACTACATTGCCAAAAATTGTCATTTGTATCTGTTGGGAACTACTGTGGTAGGCTAAGAAATCCTCTCTGATTCTATTTTTCATCTTAAATTATGTTCATATACGTTGTCAAAATCTTCTTTAGAGTCAACAATCTGGTGTATACAGTGAAACAAATAGAATTATGACAGCTATAGGTAAATACTTCACTTCTGTTTCTCTTTTCTTAACTTTTAAAAATTAGTTTTACAAAATATTCACCAATTACAATTTAATGAATTATGGCAAATGAGTTTAATCATGTAACCACCACCATAATAGTAAAATAATATTTCCATCATCCCCCAAAGTTATTTTGTGTTTCTTTGCAGTTAATCCCTTTCTAGGGCCCTGGCAACCACTGGTTTGCTTCTGTCACTATAGTTTTGCCTTTTCTAAAATTCCATATAAATAGACCACCTGTAGACTTCCCTGGTAGCTCAGATGGTAAAGAATCTGCCTGCAATGCAGGAGACCTGGGTTCCCTGGGCTGGGAAGATCCCCTGGAGAAGGAAATGGCAATCCACTCAAATAGTCTTGCCTGGGAAATCCCATGGACAGAGGAGGCTGGAGGGTCTATACAGTCCATGGGGTCCCAAAGAGTCGGACATGACTGAGGACTGATGCTTTAATTTTCTTTTTATTGTATATGGTCTTAAATTCTAGCTTCTATCATTTAGCATAATGCTTTTGAGATTTGTCCAGGTTATTCTGTGTATTGGTAGTTCTTTCTTTTATTATTACTATATTCTATCATATATTCCATGCAACAATTTATCTGTTCACCTCTTGATGGACATATGGTTGTTTCTGGTTTGTGTCTATTATGAGCATATTTGTGTGAACGCAGTCTTTATTTCTCTTATATAAATATCTAGGAGTTGGACTGTTAGGTGAAATAATGTCTATTTAACTTTATAGCTGCTAAACTTTATATCTGTTTTCTAAAGTGGCTATAATATTTTGCACTCCTGCCTGCATAGAATTAGTTTTGGTTGCTCCACATCCTCACTGGCACTTGGTATTGTTGGTTCTTTCATATTTAAGCATTCTGGTTGTATGTAGTGGTATCTCACTGTGATTTTAATTTGCTTTTTCCTGATGTCTAATGATATTTGGTTGGAGAAGGAAATGGAAACCCACTCCAGTATTCTTGCCTGGAGAATCCCATGGATGGAGGAGCTTGGTGGGCTACAGTCCACGGGTCGCAAAGAGTCTGACACGACTGAATGACTTCACTTTCACTTTAATGATATTTGGTATAGTTTCCTGTGCTTATTTGGCATTTAAAAATAGCTTTATTGATGTATACTTGATATACAAAAGGCTGCACACATTTAATGTGTATAATTTGAGTTTGTGTATATGTGCTCAGTTGTGTCCAACTCTCTGCGACCCCATGGATTGTAGCCCTCCAGGTTCCTCTGTCCATGGAATTTTCCAGGCAAGAACACTGGAGTTGGTTGCCATTCCCTTCTCCAGTGGATCTTCCCAACCCAGGGATTGAACCCGAGTCTCCTACATTGTCAGTTAGATTCTTTACCACTGTGCCACCAGACATTTGCTATTTGAGTTTGGACGTATACAAATACTTGTGATACCATTACTACAATCAAGGCAATATACACATCTAACACCTATCAGAGTTTTCCTTGTGTTCCTTTGTTTTTGTTTTGTGGTAAGAAAACAGGATGAAATTCACCCTCTTAAATTTTGAACTGCAT
>SJYW01022304.1:560020-572078 GCA_006410735.1 Raphicerus campestris
CTGCATTGAACATAGACTGGCGCTTCATTTCTTATATGATAGTATACATGTTTCAGTGTCATTCTCTCAGGAGACTTTTGAGTTCCTCTTCACTTTCAGCCATAAGGGTGGTGTCATCTGCATATCTGAGGTTATTGATATTTCTCTCCGCAATCTTGATTCCAGCTTGTGCTTCTTCCAGCTCAGCGTTTCTCATGATGTACTCTGCATATAAGTTAAATAAGCAGGGTGACAGTATACAGTCTTGACATACTCCTTTTCCTATTTAGAACCCGTCTGTTGTTCCATGTCCAGTTCTGATTGCTGCTTCCTGACCTGCATACAGATATTTCAAGAGGCAGGTCAGGTGGTCTGGTATGCCCATCTCTTGAAGAATTTTCCACAGTTCATTGTGATCCACACAGTCAAAGGCTTTGGCATAGTTAATAAAGCAGAAATAGATGTAATTCCCCGCAAAAGGGAAGCCAATGTATATTCTATCTTTTTTGGACTCTGTGTTCTTGCTTCTTCTCTCCAGAATCCATACTTGAATGAGTCCAGGAGTCTCTCTTGTAAGAGATGTTATTGGTGCCCCAGCCATACCTATCCTCCTGGGCCTCACCTTTGTGTTGCACTCCCTGTCTTACTTCCAGGTGCCAGCCTGTGTACCTCTTTGCTGAAGGGCTTGCCAAAACACCTGGAACCTGTTGCTTGTGCCTAAGGTAGGCTAGAGTGCCCCATAATCTACAACTTGGATGGGATATCTCTGAATTGCTTTTTCTCCACTGATTCCTGAAGTTTCCCAGCAGAATGATGCTCCAGTTGCCACAGTGGCAGCTGTCTCACTTCCCACTTCCCTGCAACTGTTTCTTGGATCACCTCCCAAATAAACTACTTGTATTCAATTCCTTGTTTCTGAGAGAATTTAAATTTAGCTATTTGTACTTTCTGGAAAGCAAGCAAGTCCCCACAGTCAACAGGATAATCTAGAAGTAAAATTCACAGCTTTGTATTCCCAGCAATGCTAATCTCCAATTCTCACTGAATATAAGAGAAAGAAAGAAAACAAGCATAGGATAGAAAATACCCTGCCCTCTATCTTCATACTGTCAGGACCCCAGTACACTTCCTCATCTGAGATGAGAAATAAATTTCTGTTCCCAACTAAGACCAGGTTGTGTTGTTCCAGATTTTGATCTGTTAGAATATTGCTGTTACTATTTGTACTTCAGGAGCAAACCCTTCTTTTAGCCCTTAAGATAAATCCTTATCCTCACTGAGATTACTTCTAGAAGCACGATGGAGAACGTCTCCCAGTGCTAGACATTTTCTTCTCTCCACCTGGGGCTTTTCCCATGAAAAGTAAAGTTCCTCCTGCAGTTTGATGTTTCTGAACGAGCCTGTATCCAGTGCTTTTCTGCATATACCCAACTCCATCAGGTGTGATTCTGGCACAAGGTTTAACTGGGATCATGAATTTTCAGATCTTTTCTCTGCTGCCTATTGTGACAGTTGCCACTCTAGTTAGTCCCCAGGGATATGCCTTGGGTCCTTTCCAATGAACACAGCTACATCATTAGTAGCTTTGACCAAAACTCTTAATATATTACTTTGATGAATTGGTTATAACTTCCCAACTATTAATATGAACACTACTAATCTAGGGATTTCTGCTGCAGCCTCAGTGCCTCTTGCCTGTGAGATCACGACCCTGGAAGAATACCTCCTGCCACGTGCAAAGAGTATTAGATCATTATTTTCAGAAAAACCACATGAAGAAGTGAGTTATATCTTAAAAAGGGAGGATAAAAGAGCTTTCTACATGGAGGACAACTTTATATCCAGAGGTGGAAAACTCCACCTCTGATTGCTTTTCTGAGTATTGATCCCGTAGTGTTCTTAGATGCTCCTTGAGTAGGCTGTGAGGTTAGATTGGACTACCAGACTTGTTGAAAATCAATATTTTTTCTTGTTTCAAATAAAACAGATAAAGCTTGAACCAGTACTTAGTGTTTCAGAGAAATATCTAAATTAAAGAAAGACAAACAGAAAACCTGGACTCTTGTAGGAGACGGAAATAAGTACAGAATTTGTTACTGATTAGTGGGTACAATATTTTGGATGTGTTCTAGAAGACCAGCCTGAGAGGACTGAATGCTAGGATACATGGACATACTGATGAATTAGAAATAAGTGAAGAACTTGTGAATGAAAAATGTTGCTAGCATATCCATAAACAAATATTATTGCAGCCATCAAGCCACAATAGGCACCCCTGAGCATGAGCCCTGAGGGAACTCCGGATGGAGACAAACAACTGCCAGCTGCCAAGCCCATCAGCTATCCACAGTGGTGCACCCTTAGGGGACTCAGACTGGGAAAGAACACGGTACTAGCCCTAGGTACCTAAGGTGCCTATTGAAGGAAAGATTTTGATGAGCCCAGACTCTTGCATCTTCCCAAAGACAGAAAAGTGCTCAATCCCTTAACCTGAGATGTCTGATTTTCTTTAATTAATGGTAATCTTTTGACATTCTGACCACTCTGTTTTTGTTGCAACATATCCTGGCTCCTCCTAGACTTAAAACATAATTCTCAATTTTTAGTGCATTTTTTCAGTTGACAAAATATGATGTCAACAAAATGGGATGTAATGGTAAAACAGAGATGAGATCATTGAAAGAAATAACAGAGATTGTGTTAAGTGACTGTGTGAGGTACTCTAAATGATACTGGATTTCAAAGGTCAAATGAGAGTGAAAGTAGAGGAATAGTAGGGAACAGATGATGACTGGGAGGCATTTCAGAAGAGGGAGAGAATAGGAAGGAGAGCAATGAGGACTTAATCGATGCGATTTTATGTGATTACATGTGAGACAAAGATGAATAGTTAAGGAAATAAAGTAGAGGAGAGAGAAGGACTAATAGAGCAGGAGTCAGCGGCCTGTGGTTTCACTGGTGCACGGTCAGGTTCATGCATTTACATATTGTCTGTGGCTGCTCTCATGACCAAACAGCAGAGTTGAGTAGTTGTGACAGTGCTATGTGATCTGCAAAGCCTAAAATATCTATTTTTACATGAAAGATTGCTGGACTAGAGGGAAGGAGGAAGAGTAGGAGAAATCAGTTTGTTAACGAAAGAGTCACAGGTGACCAATTGCCAATGAGAACGCCTTTAGTGGATGTTGTCAGTGCCCTGCCTGGATCCTCCAGCTTCTGTGAACGTTATATTGACTGGAAAAAAAATGCACTATCTTAGAGTTGAGAGTTATATTTTATTCAGTGGACAAAACCGAGAACTTCAAGCTTAGGATGCAGTATCTCAGATAGCCCTGAGAAACTGCTCCAGAGAGGCAAGGTGAAGGGCAGGATACATAGGAGTTTTTGCATCAAAGACCAGGTAGTTGGAACATTAGAACCGGTTTAATTTTATTAATTAAAGAAAACAGACATCTTAAGGAATTCAGTGCTTTTCTGTGTATGGGAAGATGAAAGAGTCTGGTCTCACTCAAATCATTCCTTTGATATGCACCTCAGCTATCTGGGATCAGTATTCTGCATTTTCTCATCTCAGGGTACACTGTCAGGGGTGGCTACAGGACTGACTGCTGGATTGTGGAAGCATTCTGCCTCCATCCTGAATTCCCTCAGGGCTCACTGTAGGGGTGACTATGATGTGATGGCTTGATGGCTGCAACATCCTTTGTTTACTGATATGGCAGGCAGTATTTTTCATCCACAGTTGATAACCATCACAGATGTTCCCTTCTGAGAGATGACCTTGACTAATGTCTGCAGCTGATGTGTACAAAGGCCGGCCCTCTTCCCTCAAGGTGTGAGCAACTCTGTGATGAAGTTCATCCCCCAGGGCTTCTCCAGGGATCAGGCTGAAGCTGGTCTCCAGCTGAGAGCACATTCCCATGTTCCTTTGTTTCCCTGTCCTGTTTCCCTCACACCCCTACTCCTGAAAATTCTTCCCCACTATATACCTTGAATCAGAATTCCTCTCTCAAGCCCTGCTTCTATGGAGTCTGACTTAGGCAGTGCTATTTAATGTAAAAAATACACTTAGTTGAGTTTTTAATAGAAATAAATGCATAGCACCTAAGGCCACAGTGACTTTTATATTTTCTGTAGAAAATATCATTAAAATGATCACTAATTAAATTACAAATTATGGTCTGAGAAGGAGGCTAAAGCAGTTTGCCACATCACATTCTTCTTAATCCTAAGCAGTGGATTTGCTTGTGTATATGGGAGAAACACACAGGCAGATCTGAGACCTTTGTCGTCCATCTGCTCTGGACCTCTGGGTGACTAGGCAGGGAGTCTTTCTAACGAGCAATCGCATTCAAATCATTCAGAACTTTCTCTGTGGCTTGAAACCCATGAAGCCATTTGTGTTCTAAGCCAACCAAAAATNGTCGTCCATCTGCTCTGGACCTCTGGGTGACTAGGCAGGGAGTCTTTCTAACAAGCAATCGCATTCAGATCATTCAGAACTTTCTCTGTGGCTTGAAACCCATGAAGCCATTTGTGTTCTAAGCCAACCAAAAATGCCTGGGCTTCTACAGCAGCAAAGAAATGTCTGTCCTGTTATCAACCTATTGAATTTCTTCTATTTCTTTTCATCATCTGAGTATATTGGGATGTGTCAACTTGAAAAGTCACAGCCTGAAAACAAAAAAAGTTTTGTTTTATTTGGTGGAAATGTTTAGGACTTAAGCCTGGGAGGCAGCATCTCAAGTAGCCTTGAGAGAACTCNAGTGATGGGACCAGATGCCATGATCTTTGTTTTCTGAATGTTGTGCTTTAAGCCAAGTTTTTCACTCTCCTCTTTCACTTTCATCAACATACTATATTATTCATCTTCCTCCTGGTTTCTTCTACTTGTGGAAGTCCAGAAAAATTAGAAAGGGACTCATAGACCACAACGATGGTTTTCTAACTGTGAAGTTTCTTTTTTCTCTCACTGGTATGTCTTAGGATAACATCCACTAATACAACTATGAGGGAGAAGAGTGGAGAATTAACATAAACCAAACTTTTAGTAATATTGGTAAAGTAGTCATGGGATCTTTGGAGGAAGNTGGTTTTCTAACTGTGAAGTTTCTTTTTTCTCTCACTGGTATGTCTTAGGATAACATCCACTAATACAACTATGAGGGAGAAGAGTGGAGAATTAACATAAACCAAACTTTTAGTAATATTGGTAAAGTAGTCATGGGATCTTTGGAGGAAGTAGCAGTAACTAGAGTTGAAAACATTTTCTCCAGGGCTGCTTTGACTGAAAATCTTGCTTTTTTTTTTTTGTTTTCAAAAGTCTATTAATCCTCCAAAATTTAGTTCTAGAGGACTCTTTTCTTCACATTTGAAAAGTTAACATTACTTACATGAGTATTCATCTAGTACTGTATCTACTTTCCCATACAAAATTGACAACTTGTATCAAGGATTATATCTAAAAGTAAATAGTTTATCACATACATAAACCAAATACCAAACCTCCTTTATACCTTTAACCACCACACTTAACTAATAGTGACTGACCCTAAATGCTCGTGTAGTAATTTTGAAAATACTGAAGCAAGATCTGGAATTCAGCATATTGTCAGGTTAGTGGGTAGCAGCAAGCTGCTAAGTCAGCTGGTAGACTGCATGACACCTGATGGGACATGGCTGTCCCTTGTACACTAACTCTTAGGCAAAGTACTTTGATTTTTTATGAAAAATATCACCCTCCAGTGGAGCCAACTGCTTGTGCTGCTAACAAGAAGTTAGGAGTAGCTCCAAAACTAGAGAGACCTCTATATGTCAGGGTCAGCAAGGATGAATTTGTCTCATTATCCTTTTCTCTCAAGCCCATGGCAGATATTGCACGTTGACTGACTATTCATTCTTTCCTGCTAACTTTAGCCCCTACCTCTCAATAATTTTAAGCTGAATTCTCTGGATAGTCTCTATCAGTACATCAGAGTAGGCACTTAACATACTTGTTAACCATATTTGCCTTAGTCCAAAGTAATTTTTCTCAAGTCACCTTTTATCCTTTATTTTTTTCATAACTCAATTCAGATTTTCTGACCTTACCATGTTCTTTTCCTTATTGGTAACTGTGTTTTGATGGCTCACACCCTTCAACTGACTTTTGTTTTTAAATCACTACAGGAACTACTACAGATTAGTTACTAAATTTTGATAGTTGACACAAACTTCTCTAGATATGTCGCTATTTGCGATTACACAATACAGAATTCTCACTGGTTGAATTTTTTGCCAGTTAAGCCAGGTTTACTCACTGAGGTATAGCTTTGAATAACCACTCTCACACTAGAGTCATGTTTTGTATGATATATATATATGTTTGTGTGTATATATATTTGGTGATTCTATGAATGTCTGATAATCTTTAGCTAAATTCTATAAATGTAATACCTCAAAACATTCCTTTTAAAAATAATTGCAAATATATGCTAACTAATGTTATATAGTTTGATCAAATTACATTTAAGTAAATGAACTGAGATCTTGTTCACATTTAAATTATCATGATTTAATTTGAAGTTTGAAGTTTCTCAAGATTCTTGCACCTGTGAGGCCCTGGGTGGATACTTCTTCATCTTATGGTATTTGTGACTCTAGGCAAGGTCACAGAAAGTGAGGATTATTAGTTGAATTCAACACTCTATGTTTAATTTATCCCAAATTATTTCTTGCTATTATTCTGTCCTTGACCAGAGCAAGTTTACCATATGCACTCTGTGGAACAATGAAAACGATTTATAAGACTGCAATGTGTGCTTTGGTTAGGCTCATCAAATAAGAGAAAAAACTTCAGTGAATGCTGAATGAGCAGTTATCTCAGTGGTTGAGAATATGCTTAGGAAACTCATGACTGAGTCTCTTTGCTAATGCGACTTAAAGTCAAGAGACTAGATGGTCATTTTATTGAAGCATTAGGAGTTAAAGGCTTATCTCTTATTGTTGAACCACACTTTTGTCAAGTAAGTAGAATGCTATGGAATTGTTTATGTGTTGAGGGATTAACCAAAGTTTCCAGACAGTGCCCTTCTGAATGGCAAAACTCTATGTTGAGTATTGAGGACTTTGCAAGTTCTTTAGCACATGAAATGAAATGAAATGAAATGTGAAAATCTTCTATCTCTTTCAGTGTGTTTGAAAAACCACTCAGTGCTTGGCACTATTGATTGAAATGAAGCAAATTATTATTAATATTTTTTTTTACAATGCATATGACTAAGATTTGATATTTTGGGGGAAGTCTCTCCTGCTCAAATACATTTTATTCAAGAGAGATTTATTGTACATATCTTATGTACCAGGCATTATGGCAGGTGCTGGTGATGGGTGCAGAAATTAAAATAAATAAAAGAGATTTTGGGATTATTTGATATTTGGTGTGAAGGAAAGGAAACAGTGCTATAAATGAATAGCAGCAGGACATGACCAGGTCTAAGTAATTAGAGAAAGCCTTGAGTTGACACCTAAAGGAGGATAAGTAGGAATTACTTAGCTGAATAGAAGAGCATTTCAGAGAGAATGAGCAATGAAAGTTAAAGCCTAGTGGGAGGAAGGCGTATGGAACCAAATAAGGTTGAAGAGGAAACCAGTGCAGGTTATTGTAATCAAGTGCAGGGAGCAGAGAAGGGGAGGGGTATGAGAAGGGTCTGGAGGTGGGCAGGTCCTGGGTCAGGTAGGGCCACATTGGGCATACCAAATATTTTACTACTTGTTTTAAGAGATGAAGAAGTCATTAAAATTAAGCAGGACATGAGGCTCTCATTTTGACAAAATCACTCAGGCTTCCATGATGAAAGGATGTTTAAAGGGGCAAAAATACATAGAAGAAAAACAGTTAGAAAGTGTGGAAAACCAGGGAAGAAGTGATGCCAGCTTTGACCAGGATGGTTCAAAGTACTTGAAATCATCACCAAACTCTCCTCCAAGTTAAAGAAAAATCCTTGTACATGTATGTACTTGCAGGCAGATTGCCATTTACTCATCAGTACCAGACAGGGAAAGGTTTGATAGACTAGTTCTGGCACAGAGTGGGGCCCCAGAGAATGGGTTCTAGGTTAGCAAATTGCAGAACCCAGAATTCTTACTGGGAGGTGTAGTCTAGACAGGAGTGGTAGGGGATCCTTGGCAGCCAAGATTTAGCTGAGGCTTCCCCAGACCTGATGCCTTGTAGTGCTAATTGGTTGCTAATTAGAACAAAAGAAAAGATAGAGAGAGGCCCCGAGAGGCAGTCCTATCTCTTCTCTGTGTTACTCAGTGTATGCTCTGCCATGTGGCTTACAACTTCATGAGGATACTTTCAAAAATCATAATTATAGAGTACAGAGCTGAAAGGGATGTATTCAGTCACTCAGTTGAGCCTGACCCTTTGTGACCCCATGGACTGCAGCGTGCCTGGCTTTCCTGTCCATCACCAACTACCTGAGCTTCCTCAAACTCATGTCCATTGGATCAGTGATGTCATCCATCATCTCATCCTCTGTCATCCCCTTCTCCTCCTGTCTTCAATCTTTCCCAGCATCAGAATCTTTCACAGTGAGTCGGTTCTTCTCATCAGGTGGTCAAGTATTGGAGTTTCAGCTTCAGCATCAGTCCTCCCAATGAATATTCAGGACTGATTTCCTTTAGGATATCCTTTGGTTTGATCTCCTTGTAGTCCAAGGGACTCTCAAGACTCCTCTCCAACACCACAGTTCAAAAGCATCATTTCCTTGGTGCTCAGCTTTCTTTATGGTCAAACTCTCACATCCATACTTGACTATTGGAAAAACCATAGCTTTGACTAGATGGACCTTTGTTGGCAAAGTAATGTCTCTGCTTTTTAATATACTATCTAAGTTGGGCATAGCTTTTCTTCCAAGGAGCAAGTGTCTTTTAATTTCACAGCTGCAGTCACCATCTGCAGTGATTTTGGAGCCCAAGAAAATAGTCTGTTACTGTTTCCATTCTTTCCCCATCTATTTGCCATGAAGGACAAGATCAGGATACCATGATCTTAGGTTTTTGAATGTTGAGTTTTAAGTCATCTTTTTCACTCTTTTCTTTCACTTTCATCAAGAGGCTGTTTAGTTCATCTTTACTTTCTGCTATAAGGGTGGTGTCATTTGCGTATCTGAAGTTATTGATATTTCTCCCTGCAATCTTGATTCCAGTTTGTGCTTAATCCAGCCCAGCATTTTACATGATGTCCTCTGCATAGAAGTTAAATAAGCAGGGTGACAATATACAGCCTTGATGTACTCCTTTTTCTATTTGGAACCAGTCTGTTGTTCCATGTCCAGTTCTAACTGTTGCTTCCTGACTTGCATACAGATTTCTCATGAGGCAGGTAAGGTGGTCTGGTATTCCCAACTCTTGAAGAATTTTCCACAGTTTGTTGTGATCCACATAGTCAAAGGCTTTGGCATAGTCAGTAAAGCAGAATTATATGTTTTTTGGAATTCTCTTGCTTTTTCTATGATCCAGCAGGTGTTAGCAACTTGATTTCTGGTTCCCCTGACTTTTCTCAGTCCAGCCGGAACTTAGAACTTCACAGTTCATGTACTGTTGAAGCCAGCTTGGAGAATTTTGAGCATTACTTTGCTAGCATGTGCTATGAGTACAGTTGTGCAGTAGTTTGAACATTCTTTGTCATTGCCCATTTGGGGGATTGGAATGAAAACTGACCCTTTCCAGTCTTGTGGCCACAGCTGAGTTTTCCAAATTTGCTAACATATTGAGTGCAGCACTTTCACAGCCTCATCTTTTAGGATTTGAAATAGCTCAACTGGGATTCCATCACCTCCACTAGCTGTGTTTCTAGTGATGCTTCCTAAGGCCCATTTGAATTCATCTTCCAGGATGTCTGGCTCTAGGTGAGTGATCACACCGTTATGGTTATCTGGGTCATTAAAATCTTTTCTTTATAGTTCTTTGTCTATTCTTGGCACTTCTTAATATCTTCTCCNTAGTGATGCTTCCTAAGGCCCATTTGAATTCATCTTCCAGGATGTCTGGCTCTAGGTGAGTGATCACACCGTTATGGTTATCTGGGTCATTAAAATCTTTTCTTTATAGTTCTTTGTCTATTCTTGCCACTTCTTAATATCTTCTGCTTCTGTTAGGTCCATACCATTTCTGTTCTTTATCGAGCCCATCTTTGCATGCAATGTTCTCTTGGTATCTCTAATTTTCTTGACAAGATCTCTAGTCTTTCCCATTTTATTGTTTTCCTATTTTTCTTTGCATTGATCACTGAGGAAGTCTTTCTTATCTCTATGCTGTTTTGTAAAACTCTGCATTCAAATGGGTATATCTTTCCTTTTCTCTTTTGCCTTTAGCTTCTTTCTTTTTTCCTCAGCTATTTTTAAGACCTCATCAGACAACCATTTTTCCTTTTTCTTGGGGATGGTCTTGATCACTGCCTCCTGTACAATGTCACAAACCTTTGTTCATAGTTCTTTGGGCACTCTCTCTGATCTAATCCCTTGAATCTATTTCTCACTTCTACTGTATAATCATAAGGGATTTGATTTAGATCATACCTGAATACTTTTGAACTGTGGTGCTAGAGAAGAGTNTAAGACCTCATCAGACAACCATTTTTCCTTTTTCTTGGGGATGGTCTTGATCACTGCCTCCTGTACAATGTCACAAACCTCTGTTCATAGTTCTTTGGGCACTCTCTCTGATCTAATCCCTTGACTCTATTTCTCACTTCTACTGTATAATCATAAGGGATTTGATTTAGATCATACCTGAATGCTTTTGAACTGTGGTGCTAGAGAAGAGTCTTGAGAGTCCCTTGGACAGCAAGGAGATCCAACCAGTCCATTCTAAAGGAGATCAGCCCTGGGTGTTCTTTGGAAGGAATGATGCTAAAGCTGAAACTCCAGTACTTTGGCCACCTCATGTGAAGAGCTGACTCATTGGAAAAGACTCTGATGCTGGGAGGGATTGGGGGCAGGAGCAGAAGGGGACAACAGAGGATGAGATGGCTGGATGGCATCATTGACTTGATGGATGTGAGTTTGAGTGAAATCTGGGAGTTGGTGATGGACAGGGAGGCCTGGCGTGCTGCAATTCATGGGGTTGCAAAGAGTCGGACACGACTGAGCGACTGAACTGAACTGAACTGACCTGAATGATCTCATGTTTTTCCCTTCTATCTTTAATTTAAGTCTGAATCTGGCTATAAGGAGTTCATGATCTGAGCCACAGTCAGTTTCAAGTCTTGTTTTTGCTCACTGTATAGAGCTTCTCCATCTTTGGCTGCAAAGAATATAATCAGATTTTGGTATTGACAATCTGGTGATGTCCATTTGTAGAGTCTTCTCTTGTGTTGTTGGAAGAGGTTGTTTGAAAATTCTGAGAGAGATGGGAATACCAGACCACCTGACCTGCCTCTTGAGAAATCTGTATGCAGGCCAGGAAGCAACAGTTAGAACTGGACATGGAACAACAGACTGGTTCCAAATAGGAAAAGGAGTACATCAAGGCTGTATATTGTCACCCTGCTTATTTAACTTTTATGCAGAGTACATCATGAGAAATGCTGGACTGGAAGAAACATAAGCTGGAATCAAGATTGCTGGGAGAAATATCAATAACCTCAGATATGCAGTGATACCACCCTTGTGACAGAAAGTGAAGAGGAACTCAAAAGCCTCTTGATGAATGTGAGAGGAGAGTGAAAAAGCTGGCTTAAAGCTCAACATTCAGAAAAGAAGATCATGGCATCTGGTCCCATCACTTCATGGGAAATAGATGGGGAAACAGTGGAAACAGTGTCAGACTTTATTTTTTTGGGCTCCAAAATCACTGCAGATGGTGACTGCAGCCATGAAATTAAAAGACACTTACTCCTTGGAAGGAAAGTTATGACCAACCTAGACAGCATATTCAAAAGCAGAGAAATTACTTTGCCGACTAAGGTCTATGTAGGCAGTGGCACCCCACTCCAGCACTCTTGCCTGGAGAATCCCATGGACGGAGGAGCCTGGTGGGCTGCAGTTCATGGGGTCACTAAGAGTTGGACACGACTGAGCGATTTCACTTTCAC
>SJYW01022304.1:581204-594561 GCA_006410735.1 Raphicerus campestris
CTCTTGATGAAAGTAAAAGAGGAGAGTGAAAAAGCTGGCTTAAAGCTCAACATTCAGAAAACTAAGATCATGGCATCCAGTCCCATCACTTCATGGCAAATAGATGGGAAAACAGTGGAAACAACGCCTGATTTTATTTTGGGGGCTCCAAATCAAGGCAGATGGTGATTGCAGCCATGAAATTAAAAGACGCTTACTCCTTGGAAGGAAAGTTATGACCAACCTAGATAGCATATTGAAAAGCAGAGACATTACTTTGCCAACAAAGGTCCATCTAGTCAAGGCTACGGTTTTTCCAGTAGTCACGTATGGATGTGAGAGTCGGACTATAAAGAAAGATAAGCGCTAATGAATTGATGCTTTTGAACTGTGGTGTTGGAGAAGACTCTTGAGAGTCCCTTGGACTGCAGGGAGATCCAGTCAGTCCATCCTAAAGGAAATCAGTCCTGAATATTCTTTGGAAGGAGTGATGCTGAAGCTCCAATACTTCGGCCTCCTAATGGGAAGAGTCAACTCACTGGAAAAGACCCTGATGCTGAGAAAGATTGAAGGAAAAAGGAGAAGGGGGCGGCAGAGGACGAGATGGTTGGATGGCATCACTGACTCGATGGACATGAGTTTGAGCAAGCTCCAGGAAACAGTGAAGGACAGGGAGGCCTGGTGTGCTGCAGCCCATGGGTTGCAAAGTCAGACACGACTAGCGACTGAACAGCAACGTGAAGAGAACATTCACACGGAAACCAAAACTGTCAACAAAACATTTCATTAAATGTCCAACCTCAGCAGCAACAGAGAGACGCAAAACGTGCCACGCACTAGTCTGGCAAAATGTTCAGAGTCTGAAAACATCCTCCCACTTACTAGAAATTGAAGTAGAGAGCAGTTACCAACACCTCATAAAACTGAAAATGTACAGACTTTTAGCCGCAACTGCACTTCTGAGGCTGTAACTGCAAGAAACTCAAGATGCCACTGCAGTGGTGTCTACCGGCCAAAATTTGGGAATAATGTGGGTGTCCGTCAGGGAGGGAAAGAAAAAAATCAGTAACACACGAAGGAACAGGGCAGCTGCAGAGAAACACGTGCACTGAGATCCTACTGACAGAACTCTGAAAAGGCACAGAACAGCTCCACGCGCTCTGTGCACAGATGCCTTCACGTGAGTTTAAAACGTGAAGACGAGAAGGGAGACTATGTGTCAGATTCAGGGTACAGCTGCCTCTAGTGGGAAAGAGGTAGTGGGTGGGATTGAGGAGGTTTTTAACGGTGGCTTTGGTTGGTTTCAACATGATCTGAAGCAAAGATACTCTGTTCTTCTGGCGAGGTGGCTACTCAAGCGTTATCTCCAAGCTTGGATGCTGAATGTTCAGTCATCTTGTATCTGTCCCTAAATTCAATTTCCTCCCAATTGAAAGAGGAAACACACAAACACAAATAGAAGCTGGCACTTTAGTGAATAACTCAGCAGCTCCTAATGAGCACACACCCAAGTGAATCAGGATGATTAGAACCTCCTGTCATTTAGAAAGGGCTTCCCCAGTGGCTCAGATGGTAAAGAATTTGCCTACAATGAGGGAGACCTGGGTTCGATCCTTAGGTTGGGGAGATCCCTGGGAGAAGGGAGTGGCAACCCAGTCATTTAGAAAGTGCTGGGATGGGCGGAGACCCTCCACGGCCCTGAATTCTCCCCAGACATTTAGTACGGCGTAGAGGACTGCTGGGGAGAAGGCAATGGCACCCCACTCCAGTGTTCTTCCCTGGAGAATCCCAGGGTCAGGGGAGCCTGGTGGGCTGCCGTCTATGGGGTCGCACAGAGTCAGACTGAAGTGACTTAGCAGCAGCAGCAGCAGCAGAGGACTGCTCTAAAGGAAAGCTGATACATTTCCCTGAAGACCATTCTAATAAGGAAAGAAGACGAGAGATATCCGTGTGCACTGCCACCCAAGCTAGCTTTTCTGTCTTTATTTCTGCCTGTTTCTCTGAGAAGGCAGGCTGGCCCCAGAGCCTGGGCCAACTACAATCACCCTCTTTGAGGGTCTATGCCATCAGTCCCACATTGGAGGCACAAGGAACCTGGAGGCAGCTCTGAGGACCGAGCTACCAGCTCCAGGAAGGTGCCCAGGAGCGCTGATGTCACAGCATCTCAGATCACAGGTACACAGCGGGAGGGGACCTTCCAGCACCCGCCGCGGGCAGCCTCAGTCCACGGGGCAGGATCGGCCCAGCAGGGAGGACCTGGAGAGCAGTCCCCGGGAGGAACCACAGGGCCAGATGCCCAGGTGGAGTGCAGAACAGGCCTGAAGCCAAGCGCTTCCTGAATTTCAGGGCTTCGCTGCGCCGCCCCGTCCTAAGGCGTGGGTGAACTGAACACACAGGAGAAGGCGGAGCCCCCGGTTGCCATAGCAGTGGCCCCGCTGGGCCTGCTACTCTGCAGAGAGCTTCACTGTGCCCCTGCCACCCAAGGGTCGTCCTGCTCCCTGGGGACCCTCGGGGCAAGGAGACCCCGAGACCCGCTGGGGGATCTGACGAGGCTCTGGTCCTCGGGCTGATCTGCGCACCATCCGTGCACACGGACACCGCAGCGGGNCTCAGCATCACTTGTAAATGTGCTGGAAATACAAATTCTCAGGCCCCACAACAGATCCACTCCAAAAACTGGGGATAGGCCCCAGCAATCTAAGTTTTCATAAGTCCCCTAGATGACTCTGATGAATGCTAGAGTTTGAGAAGCACTAGAGAGAGAGATTTAAAAGAGGATATGTCTTGGGGAAACAGTGGAAATGGTGAGAAACTTTATTATTTTTGGCTCCAGAATCACTGCAGATGGTGACTGCAGCCGTGAAATTAAAAGATACTTGTTCCTTGGAAGAAAAGCTATGACCAACATAGACAGCATATTAAAAAGCGGAGACATTACTTTACCAACAAAGGTCTGTCTAGTCAAAGCTATGGTTTTTCCAGTAGTCATGTATAGATGTGAGAGTTGGACCATAAAGAAAGCTGAGCACCAAAGAAATGATGTTTTTGAACTGTGGTGTTGGAGAAGACTCTTGAGAGGCCCCTGGACTGCAAGGAGATCCAACCAGTCCATTCTAAAGGAGATCAGTCCTGAATATTCATTGGAAGGACTGGTGCTGGAGCTCCAATACTTTGGCTACCTGATGCAAAGAACTGACTCATTGGAAAAGACCCTGATGCTGGGAAAGATTGAAGGTGGGGAGAGAAGGGGTCAACAGAGGATGAGATGGTTGAATGGCCTCACCAGTGTGGTGAACATGAGTTTGAGTAGGCTCCAGGAGTTGGTGATGGACAGGGAAGCCTGGTGTGCTGCAGTCCATGGGGTGGCAAAGAGTCTGACACAACTGAATGACTGAACTGAACTGAATTGATGTCTTTCCAAGGGACATAGTGTTTCACTGCTGATGTGGAAAATTTGCTCAAACACTGATTAGGAAACCAGAATAACTACATCAAAGACAAGAAAGAAGTCTTTCTAGAACCAAAGTGACAAAGCCAATAGCTCTCATGTTGGATTTAAGGGTGAGAACATTTAAGGAAAGTGAGGAGGCATGGACATTCTAAAGAAATAGAAAGTGAATAGCAATCAGTTTTACGCATGGTAATCTATATATGTCAATCCTAATCTCCCAGTTCGTTCCTCTCCCTTTCCCCACCCTATCCCATGTCTACATGTTTGTTCTCTACATCTGCATCTCTATTCCTGCCCTGCAAATAAGTTCATCTGTACCAGTTTTCTAGATTCCACACGTGTTAATATACGATATCTGTTTTTCTCTTTCTGACTTACTTCACTCTGTATGACAGACTCTAGGTCCATCCACATCTCTGCAAATGACCCAATTTCATTCCTTTTTATTGCTGAGTAATCCATTGTATATATATATATCACATCTTCTTTATCCATTCATCTGTCAATGGACATTTACACTGTGTGCCCAGTCATGTCTGACTCTTTGCAACCCAAAGGACTGTTAGCTCAGCAGGCTCCTCTCCCATGGAGTTGTCCAGGCAGGAACACTGGAGCAGGTTCCCATTCTGTACTGCAGGTGATCTTCCTGATCCAGGGACACTTGCATCTCTAGCACTGGCAGGTGGATTTTTTACCATTAGCTACACCTGGGAAGCCCAGTACATTTACACTATCATGTGTAAAAGATAGCTAGTGAGAACGTCTTGTTCCGCATAGGGAGCTCATCTCAGTGCTCTGTGATGACCTAGAGACATGAGATGGGGGCTGGGAGGGAGTTCCAAAAGGAAGGGGATATATGTATACAAATAGCTGATTCACTTCATTGTACAATAGAAACTAAGACAACATCGTAAAGCACTTATATTTCAATTAAAAATTAAAAATAAAAATAAACATTTTAAGAAATCTAAAGCTGTTCTGTCAAAAAAAGAAAGTGAATAGCCACTAGGCCCTTGTATAAATATGAAGTTAACTCATTTAATAACACTCATATACTCTCTACCTTCAATTTTCTTTAGATCATTTGCAGTTAACAAGGTTTGTGCTTCTTGTTCATGAACTTGATGGTGAAACTAAGTGACAGACNTTGGCTACCTGATGCAAAGAACTGACTCATTGGAAAAGACCCTGATGCTGGGAAAGATTGAAGGTGGGGAGAGAAGGGGTCAACAGAGGATGAGATGGTTGAATGGCCTCACCAGTGTGGTGAACATGAGTTTGAGTAGGCTCCAGGAGTTGGTGATGGACAGGGAAGCCTGGTGTGCTGCAGTCCATGGGGTGGCAAAGAGTCTGACACAACTGAATGACTGAACTGAACTGAATTGATGTCTTTCCAAGGGACATAGTGTTTCACTGCTGATGTGGAAAATTTGCTCAAACACTGATTAGGAAACCAGAATAACTACATCAAAGACAAGAAAGAAGTCTTTCTAGAACCAAAGTGACAAAGCCAATAGCTCTCATGTTGGATTTAAGGGTGAGAACATTTAAGGAAAGTGAGGAGGCATGGACATTCTAAAGAAATAGAAAGTGAATAGCAATCAGTTTTACGCATGGTAATCTATATATGTCAATCCTAATCTCCCAGTTCGTTCCTCTCCCTTTCCCCACCCTATCCCATGTCTACATGTTTGTTCTCTACATCTGCATCTCTATTCCTGCCCTGCAAATAAGTTCATCTGTACCAGTTTTCTAGATTCCACACGTGTTAATATACGATATCTGTTTTTCTCTTTCTGACTTACTTCACTCTGTATGACAGACTCTAGGTCCATCCACATCTCTGCAAATGACCCAATTTCATTCCTTTTTATTGCTGAGTAATCCATTGTATATATATATATCACATCTTCTTTATCCATTCATCTGTCAATGGACATTTACACTGTGTGCCCAGTCATGTCTGACTCTTTGCAACCCAAAGGACTGTTAGCTCAGCAGGCTCCTCTCCCATGGAGTTGTCCAGGCAGGAACACTGGAGCAGGTTCCCATTCTGTACTGCAGGTGATCTTCCTGATCCAGGGACACTTGCATCTCTAGCACTGGCAGGTGGATTTTTTACCATTAGCTACACCTGGGAAGCCCAGTACATTTACACTATCATGTGTAAAAGATAGCTAGTGAGAACGTCTTGTTCCGCATAGGGAGCTCATCTCAGTGCTCTGTGATGACCTAGAGACATGAGATGGGGGCTGGGAGGGAGTTCCAAAAGGAAGGGGATATATGTATACAAATAGCTGATTCACTTCATTGTACAATAGAAACTAAGACAACATCGTAAAGCACTTATATTTCAATTAAAAATTAAAAATAAAAATAAACATTTTAAGAAATCTAAAGCTGTTCTGTCAAAAAAAGAAAGTGAATAGCCACTAGGCCCTTGTATAAATATGAAGTTAACTCATTTAATAACACTCATATACTCTCTACCTTCAATTTTCTTTAGATCATTTGCAGTTAACAAGGTTTGTGCTTCTTGTTCATGAACTTGATGGTGAAACTAAGTGACAGACACCTCCACTTCTAACCTTTCTTATTGTGGTGTTGAGTGGGGGGGTGGTAGGTACAACTTGTGCATAAAATTTCTGGACATCTCAGCATAACTGGGGAAGCACGCTTAGTGGAATTTATTACGTGAATGACATGGGTGCCTCCATGTCATTCTTCATTTTAAGACTCTTCATTTTAAGGAGAAAGTTAGACTTATGAATTTGACCCAGTAACCATTTTGAGTCACCAGTGGAATCCTACCCTGGCAGTCACTCAGATTTGCCTCTTGACCAGGAATTCTATGAAAGAAAAGGTGGGTTGTAGGTGAACAGGGAAAGTTGCTTCACATCAACAGCTCAGAGGTCTTGGGGCATAAAGAAAAGTGTTTTTTGGTGCCTACGAGGAAAAGTACAAATCAACTGGGAAAGATAATCCATCTTTCTCTTCTGTGAGGAAAATGGTTTTTGTTTTAGGGCCATCAATACTCCAGGGAGCACAGTGAAATGTTTTCTGCTTGTCAGCAGCAGGTTTCAGACCCATGGTAGTGCTATGAACTTGGCAGTAGGCCAGACTACCAGCATCTTGAAAGAAATATGATATAGTGAAGTTTGCATTTCCTTCCCCATTTCATTTCATTCCCTATTTCATTCCCTTCCCTATATATACATTTTATAAAATATATATATAAAACCAATGAAATATATACACATATATATTGGGCTTCCTTAGTGGCTCAGCTGGTAAAGAATCTGCCTGCAGTGAAGGAGCCCTGGGTTTGATCCCTGGCTCAGTAGGATCCCCTGGAGAAGGAAATGGCAACATACTCCAGTATTCTTGCCTGGAGAATTCCATGGATAGAGGAGCCTTAGGGGGCTACAGTCCATGGGGTCACAAAGAGTTGGACATGTGCGACTAACTTTCACTTCACTTTCATATACATATACATTTAACTGAGGTATAGTTGCTTCACTTGTCACTTTCAGTTGTGTTTGATGGGGAAGATCTGGGGGCAGGGATAAGACACATTTGTTTGTATCTTTATTTCCTCTGTCTCACAGTGTAACACCTAGGCCACAGCTCAGTGTACATAACAGGTGTTGAACTAATTATGCTGATTGAGAGACCCATGAAGGCAAATCTTTTAAGAGTGATTTGATGCTTAACAAAAAATGTGGCATGCCTGTAAATTATAAGCAAGCTGAGTCCATTTACTTAGCCAAATATATCAAACCAGCCAGAAACCTTGTACTCAACTCACAGTGCAGGGAAGCCAGGAGAAAAAGACTTAAGAAATGTTAGACTTAGAAAACAATAAGACATACGTTTGTTCCACTGGGTTCTGTTTCCCACGTATGATCTTTTTTTTTTTTTCTTTAAAATTTAACTGGAGGATAGTTAGTTCACAATGTTGTGTTGTTTTCTGCCATACAGTAAGGTGAAGCAGCCATAAGTTGCATGTGGATGTGGGTGTGTGCAGCGTGTGTATGTTTCCTCCCCCTTGAGCCTCCCCCACCCATCTCACCCCTCTAGGTCATCACAGAGCACTGGGCTGGTCTTGTGTTATATAGCAGCTTCCCACTAGCAGTCAATTTTACATGTATGATTTTTGCTTGTTAATCCGACTAAGATGCAGGGCTTATTGTGAGCACCAGTGGATGGCTGAGCTCTTTGAACTTGCCTTCCTTCTACCTCCCCCTTCCTCAGCCCTTCTCTGCTCCCCGCCGTCACATCACCTCCATCCTTCTCTTTGCTCTCACTGCTGTAAGTCCTGTGTTTTGGTGGCTTTCTCAAAACAATGCCCACCTTCCTGACAACATTTATGGCCCTATGCTTCTGTTTCCTGGTGTCTTCTGTGTCGGCAGGGACCTCTGGGACCGACGATTGCCCAGCTCTCGGCTGTGCTTGCTTTGCCCTTGTTACCACTCTTGCTCAAGTTCATTTCAGTCAAGTTTAGTTTCCAGCGTCAGCCCGACCATGCTTCTTGGTGAGCGCACTTACGGCCCTTACCTGCTACTCCACTTTATGAAATGATATTCAGGTCAAAGTGTGCACACACTGAACATGCTAAGTAGGATAGAAGACTTGTGTTTCAACCCAAAACATTAGCAATATTTGGAAGAGTGTGATCTGTGGACCACTTGCATCTGGGTGCAACCTAACAAATTCCTGGGCCCTCCCTAGAACTACTGGTTTTTGTTTCTGTAGTTCTCAGATGCCGTTAAAAAAACAAAAACACAAAACTGTCCCGTTTGAGAGTCACTGATTTGTATCTTGTTCTTAATCTTGGTTGAAAGCCGCAGCATGGAGGAAAGAGGGAGAGAGGAGGGGAGTTTCTTAAAAAAAACCCACAAAAAACAACATGAGGGGCTGGCCACACAATTAAGTAATTTCTGAATGTAGGGATTAACCATCAGTGTTTTAAAAAAGCCTCCAAAGGGAATCTAGAGTGTAGCTACATTTGAAAACAACTGCTTTAGTCCAAATAATTCAATATATGCAGTTTTAAAAGTCTGTAATATAAAATTGCTTTAATAAAGTTTATCCACATTGCCTAAAACCTTCCTGTCTGAAGGTCATGTCGATAAATGTCTTCCTTTCTGTGTTTTGCTGTGGAATTGTCTTCCCTTTTCTGGCATTCTTTCTGTTTCTGGCTTTTTTTCTGATTAAGTAAACAACAGGAGCAAATATAAAGCTGGCGGTCCACTGCTGGAACTGGTATAGCAGGTGTGTTTTGTTGTAAAAAGGCCGTAGTTAAAAATAGAGATTTTTCACATGAAAAATCTAGTTAAGAATACTGGAGTGGGTTGCCATGCCCTTTGCCAGGGAATCTTCCCCACCCAGGTATTGAACCTGAGTCTCCTGCATTGCAGGCAAATTCTTTGCTATCTTAAGTACCAGGGAAGCCATGGTGAAGGCAAAACCAGAGCTCTCCACACTGGAGCCACCCTCCCCTGGAGTGCTTAGTAGCATCTGTTACTCCTTCAGAGGGAGTGAGTCACCTCCTGCCCTCAGCCCAGCTGGCTAACACTGACCATTTCTACCTGGCCCTACAGGTGCTGTATTTGTGACCTGTCGTGTAAAGGAATGGATTTAATCAGTCAGCATTTGAGTACCCGCTATGTGTCACATACTCTGGGAGAAATGCTTTTCTTTTTCTCACACAAATCTGTGAACTATACATTGTCCTATTTATAGGGAACTCAGAGGTTGGCCAGGATTGGGGCTTGGCTTGGCTGAGGCACTAGATCCAAATTCCATCCAAATCTATGTTCTCGAAGCTTCCCCAGTTTCTCATGCTTGTAGGAACTGCAGTAATTCTGGCTTAGTTTCATACCTCTTAGATTTGAGAGAAGGAACTTTCTAGTGCACCTGTGTGAGGTATTTTGCATTCCATTAAGGCTTCATCATCTGGATTAAGGGAATTTAAAAATCAGTAAATTTGGGGAAGGCTTTAGTCTAATTAGGTTCAAGTGTCAAAGCAGAAGTTTTTGGGGCAATTGAAGACAGATTTGCAATCCTGTCAAGTGGATGCAGTCAGATATGTAACCTGAACATTTCAAGGACAGTTAATAATGGCTTCTCAGGGAATTGAAGGGGAAGAACATTTGTTTGATGTAGTTAGTTATCTGAGCAGTTTTTTTCATAACACAAATTGCTAAGTGCACCTGTGGTGAAGTGAGGCCTTGTGCTCACAACTCAATAGTGGTCACTTCAGCATCTGATTGCCTAGAGTACCAGCCTTTTGGTATAGTTTTCAACTGGTGTTATAAATATTTTATCAGAGTTAGTTCATTAAATAGCATTTTATGTTCTTAGTATGATTTTCAGTGACATCTTGGGGCCAGAATCATTGTTTTAGAAATGAATCTCAAGTTACGAGGTATTAGTGGAAAAATCCCATTTCTGTGTTCATTCAGTGACACAGCCTTTCTATAATGAAAGCATGCAACTGTTTTATCTACAGCACTTTGGGGTCACTGAGTAAGGACTCAAAGGGAGGCAAAGCTGAGCCATTCTGTGTCTAGGAAACACACGGAATGATAAGAAGGAATGGAGGACATTTAAGGTCCATAAAGAGGCTAGTTTAAAAAAAAAACTTTAAAAATTTTATTTTGTATTGGGGTATAGCAACTAACAAATAATGTTATGGTGGTTTCAGGTGAACAGCAGAGTGACTCAGCCATACATATACGTGTATCCGTTCTCCCCCAAACTTGCCTCCCGTTTAAGCTGCCACATAATATTGAGCAGGGTTGCATGTGCTGTAGAGTTGGTTCTTGTTGATTATCTATTTTAAATGAAGCAGTGTGTACATGTCCATCCCAAATTCCCTAACTGTCCTTCCCCCCTACCCTTCCCCCAGCTCCGGCAACTGTAAGTTCCTTTTCAAAGTCTGTGAGTCTACTTCTGTTTTGTAAGTTCGTTTGTATCACTTCCTTTTAGATTCCACATATAAGGGACATATATATCCCCCATAGAGAAGGGATATTTATCCTTCTCTATCTGACTGACTTCACTCAGTATGACACTCTTCAGGTCCATCCATGTTGCTGCAAATGGCATTTCATTCTTTTTAATGGCTGAGTAATATTCCATTGTATGAATGTACCACCTCTTCTTTACTCATTCTTCTGTTGATGGATAATTAGGTTGCTTCCATGTCTTGGCTATTGTAAACAGTGCTGCAATGAACATTGGGGTGCATGTATCCTTTCAGATTATGTTTTTCCCAAGATATATGCCCAGGAGTGGGATTGCAAGGTCATTGGTAGCTCTATTTTTAGTTATTTAAGGAACCTCTATATTGTTCTGCACAGTGGCTGTACCAATTTACATTCCTACCAACAGTGTAGGAAGGTTTCCTTCTCTGCCCACTCTCTCCAGCATTTATTGTTTGTGGATTCTTTGATAGCCATTCTGGCTGGTGTGAGGTGACATTTCATTGCAGTTTTGATTTGCATTTCTCTAATTATTAGCTACAGTGAATATCTTTTCCTGTGCCTATTGGCCATCTGTAGTCTACTTTGGAGAAATGTCTGTTTAGGTCTTCTGCCCATTTTTTTGAGTGGGCTGTTTGTTTTGATGCTGTTAAGTATCATGAGCTGTTTGTAAATTTTGGAGACTAATGATTAGTCACATCATTTGCAATAATTTTCTCCCAATCTGTAGCTTGTCTTTTCATTTTGCTTATTGTTTCCTTTGCTATGCAAAAGTTTTTGCGTTTAAGTAGGTCCCATTTGTTTATTTTTGTTTTTATTTCCATTATTCTGGGAAAAAGATATTGCTGCGATTTATGTCAGAGAGTGTTCTGCCTATTTTTTTTTTCTGCCTATGTTTTAAGAGGAAATATTTGAAAAGCAACAATAACAAAAAAGCAACAAATAACATACAGAGAACCCTATAAGGTTATCAGTTTTTTTTCCCCCCAGTGGAAACTCTGTAGGCCAGAAGGACAAAATAATTAATGTAATGAAAGGAGAAAATCTACAACCAAGAATACTGTAACCAGTAAGACTCTCAGTCAGATTTGACAGAGAAATCAAAAGCTTTATAGGCCAAACAAAAGCTAAGAGAATTCAGCACCATCAAATTAGTTTTACAAGGAACAAAAGACATTTAAAATATTAAAGTTAATAGTTATCAGGATAGGAAAAACATGTGTGGCTGTTTAGTGAGATCATGTTCAATGAATTTTTCACCTTTGTACTCTTGCAGTCTGCTGTGGGGTGGGTGGCTTTGTTTATTAAAGTATTGTCTACCTCTGTCCTCATTGGCTCAGGGTCCAGCTGAGCCTAATCTTGAGGGTAGTAAGACTTAACATTTATAGCTGACCCAACTGGAAAAGACCAGATAGACACTTCACCTTCCTATTGCCTGGAGAGGTACTGGGAGACTGAGGACTGAAGGGTACCCTGTGCTTTATTGGTGATGATCTCAGATGGCCTTGGCCTGCAGTGGCTTGAAGCAGGGTTTCCATTCCCCAGTCAGACACTGAAGTCAGGCTGCAGCAGTGAGAGCTGAATTCTGATGACTAGACCAGTGGGCAGTGACAAGGACCTGGCCCATCGGCAGGGCAGAAATGAATTCCCACAAAGAGATGGAAAGTAGCAAAACAAGAAAAATATTTATTAGGTAGAAAAAGAGTACATGTGGATAGACACATGGGCAAGCTCATAGAGTCATGCCCTTCTGATAATTCAGATCACTTATGTGGGGCATCTCTTCTGGGTTTCCTTTGGCCAATCATCTTGCTTTACCTCGTTCTGAGTCCATATTTTGTTTATCTCAGGACCCTCCTGTGTGTGTACTCACATGCATCTTTTAGCCAAGGTGGATTCTGGCCAAGAGGCCTCTGGGTAGTTCTCCCTTTTTGACCTCCAAGGAGCCTTTCTGTACATGTATAGCCAAGAAGGTTTCCTTGACTTGGAGAATGAGGAGTATGTGGTCTTTTATCTCTTCTGGGCAGAGCTCAGCTCCTTTCTCCCTCCTGCTATTTTGGAGTATCGGTTCACAGGGGACAAAGTCTGGCTGCTTAGCTTGGGGCCCTTATATCTCTTGTCCTAGAGGGATTCTTTTCCTGCACTTCCTCTCTGACTAGTGCATTGCTGGGGCTACCAAAACCACACCCAAGATGAAGGAAGAGTCTGCTATCCTGCCTCTCCAATGAGGGAAATCATCTCACTCCAGGATATAGAGCCTGTAGATTCTGTCCCAGACCTGGTCATGGTGGGTCAGAGAGATTGGTCTCCTCAGGCCCTCACATGGGGATTTTTGATTCTTGCAGTCTCTTTAAAGGAAGGGCCCAGGACTGGAGACAACACTTCCTGAAATTCATCCACAGAAGTGCCTACAGATCTGCCTTGGCTATAAGCTTAGTTTCCTTGTTTCCTTTTGGTGAAGATTGGCCTAGCAACTGACAGCTCTTAATTAGGCAACAGTCTTGCAATCTTTCAGCATGGAGATAGTAGAGAATAGTGGCAATGAATTCCAGGATGGGCATCATTCCAGTCCTGATTTACCAGTTACTAGCAATGGCACCCCACTCCAGTACTCTTGCCTGGAAAATCCCATGGACGGAGGAGCCTGGTAGGCTGCAGTCCATGGGGTCACTGAGGATTGGACAATGACTGAGCGACTTAACTTTCACTTTTCACTTTCATGCACTGGAGAAGGAAATGGCAACCCACTCCAGTGTTCTTGCTGGAAGAATCCCAGGGATGGGGGAGCCTGGTGGGCTGCCATCTATGGGGTTGCGCAGAGTCGGACACGACTGAAGCGACTTAGCAGCAGCAGCAGCAGCAGCTGTGTGCTGGATCACAGAGCTCTGAGCCTCAATTTCCTCATCTGTAAAATAAGATAATATCAAAATGTGTGGGG
>SJYW01022304.1:597983-610022 GCA_006410735.1 Raphicerus campestris
TAACACCTAGGCCACAGCTCAGTGTACATAACAGGTGTTGAACTAATTATGCTGATTGAGAGACCCGTGAAGGCAAATCTTTTAAGAGTGATTTGATGCTTAACAAAAAATGTGGCATGCCTGTAAATTATAAGCAAGCTGAGTCCATTTACTTAGCCAAATATATCAAACCAACCAGAAACCTTGTACTCAACTCACAGTGCAGGGAAGCCAGGAGAAAAAGACTTAAGAAATGTTAGACTTAGAAAACAATAAGACATACGTTTGTTCCACTGGGTTCTGTTTCCCACGTATGATCTTTTTTTTTTTTTTTTAAATTTAACTGGAGGATAGTTAGTTCACAATGTTGTGTTGTTTTCTGCCATACAGTAAGGTGAAGCAGCCATAAGTTGCATGTGGATGTGGGTGTGTGCAGCGTGTGTATGTTTCCTCCCCCTTGAGCCTCCCCCACCCATCTCACCCCTCTAGGTCATCACAGAGCACTAGGCTGGTCTTGTGTTATATAGCAGCTTCCCACTAGCAGTCAATTTTACATGTATGATTTTTGCTTGTTAATCCGACTAAGATGCAGGGCTTATTGTGAGCACCAGTGGATGGCTGAGCTCTTTGAACTTGCCTTCCTTCTACCTCCCCCTTCCTCAGCCCTTCTCTGCTCCCCGCCGTCACATCACCTCCATCCTTCTCTTTGCTCTCACTGCTGTAAGTCCTGTGTTTTGGTGACTTTCTCAAAACAATGCCCACCTTCCTGACAACATTTATGGCCCTATGCTTCTGTTTCCTGGTGTCTTCTGTGTCGGCAGGGACCTCTGGGACCGATTGCCCAGCTCTCGGCTGTGCTTGCTTTGCCCTTGTTACCACTCTTGCTCAAGTTCATTTCAGTCAAGCTTAGTTTCCAGCGTCAGCCCTACCATGCTTCTTGGTGAGCGCACTTACGGCCCTTACCTGCTACTCCACTTTATGAAATGATATTCAGGTCAAAGTGTGCACACACTGAACATGCTAAGTAGGATAGAAGACTTGTGTTTCAACCCAAAACATTAGCAATATTTGGAAGAGTGTGATCTGTGGACCACTTGCATCTGGGTGCAACCTAACAAATTCCTGGGCCCTCCCTAGAACTACTGGTTTTTGTTTCTGTAGTTCTCAGATGCTATTAAAAAAACAAAAACACAAAACTGTCCCGTTTGAGAGTCACTGATTTGTATCTTGTTCTTAATCTTGGTTGAAAGCCGCAGCATGGAGGAAAGAGGGAGAGAGGAGGGGAGTTTCTTTAAAAAAAAAAACACACACACAAAAAACAACATGAGGGGCTGGCCACACAATTAAGTAATTTCTGAATGTAGGAATTAACCATCGGTGTTTTAAAAAAGCCTCCAAAGGCAATCTAGAGTGTAGCTACATTTGAAAACAACTGCTTTAGTCCAGATAATTCAATATATGCAGTTTAAAAAGTCTGTAATATAAAATTGCTTTAATAAAGTTTATCCACGTTGCCTAAAACCTTCCTGTCTAAAGGTCATGTCGATAAATGTCTTCCTTTCTGTGTTTTGCTGTGGAATTGTCTTCCCTTTTCTGGCATTCTTTCTGTTTCTGGCTTTTTTTCTGATTAAGTAAACAACAGGAGCAAATATAAAGCTGGCGGTCCACTGCTGGAACTGGTATAGCAGGTGTGTTTTGTTGTAAAAAGGCCGTAGTTAAAAATAGAGATTTTTCACATGAAAAATCTAGTTAAGAATACTGGAGTGGGTTGCCATGCCCTTTGCCAGGCAATCTTCCCCACCCAGGTATTGAACCTGAGTCTCCTGCATTGCAGGCAAATTCTTTGCCATCTTAAGTACCAGGGAAGCCATGGTGAAGGCAAAACCAGAACTCTCCACACTGGAGCCACCCTCCCCAGGAGTGCTTAGTAGCATCTGTTACTCCCTCAGAGGGAGCGAGTCACCTCCTGCCCCCAGCCCAGCTGGCTAACACTGACCATTTCTACCTGGCCCTACAGGTGCTGTATTTGTGACCTGTCGTGTAAAGGAATGGATTTAATCAGTCAGCATTTGAGTATCCACTATGTGTCACATACTCTGGGAGAAATGCTTTTCTTTTTCTCACACAAATCTGTGAACTATACATTGTCCTATTTATAGGGAACTCAGAGGTTGGCCAAGATTGGGGCTTGGCTTGGCTGAGGCACTAGATCCGAATTCCATCCAAATCTATGTTCTCGAAGCTTCCCCAGTTTCTCATGCTTGTAGGAACTGCAGTAATTCTGGCTTAGTTTCATACCTCTTAGATTTGAGAGAAGGAACTTTCTGGTGCACCTGTGTGAGGTATTTTGCATTCCATTAAGGCTTCATCATCTGGATTAAGGGAATTTAAAAATCAGTAAATATGGGGAAGGCTTTAGTCTAATTAGGTTCAAGTGTCAAAGTAGAAGTTTTTGGGGCAATTGAAGACAGATTTGCAATCCTGTCAAGTGGATGCAGTCAGATATGTAACCTGAACATTTCAAGGACAGTTAATAATGGCTTCTCCGGGAATTGAAGGGGAAGAACATTTGTTTGATGTAGTTAGTTATCTGAGCAGTTTTTTTCATAACACAAATTGCTAAGTGCACCTGTGGTGAAGTGAGGCCTCATGCTCACAACTCAATAGTGGTCACTTCAGCATCTGATTGCCTAGAGTACTGGCCTTTTGGTATAGTTTTCAACTGGTGTTATAAATATTTTGTCAGAGTTAGTTCATTAAATAGCATTTTATGTTCTTAGTATGATTTTCAGTGACATCTTGGGGCCAGAATCATTCTTTTAGAAATGAATCTCAAGTTACGAGGTATTAGTGGAAAAATTCCATTTCTGTGTTCATTCAGTGACACAGCCTTTCTATAATGAAAGCATGCAACTGTTTTATCTACAGCACTTTGGGGTCACTGAGTAAGGACTCAAAGGGAGGCAAAGCTGAGCCATTCTGTGTCTAGGAAACACACGGAATGATAAGAAGGAATGGAGGACATTTAAGGTCCATAAAGAGGCTAGTTTAAAAAAAAAACTTTAAAAATTTTATTTTGTATTGGGGTATAGCAACTAACAAATAATGTTATGGTGGTTTCAGGTGAACAGCAGAGTGACTCAGCCATACATATACGTGTATCCGTTCTCCCCCAAACTTGCCTCCGGTTTAAGCTGCCACATAATATTGAGCAGGGTTGCATGTGCTGTAGAGTTGGTTCTTGTTGATTATCTATTTTAAATGAAGCAGTGTGTACATGTCCATCCCAAATTCCCTAACTGTCCTTCCCCCCTACCCTTCCCCCAGCTCCGGCAACTGTAAGTTCCTTTTCAAAGTCTGTGAGTCTACTTCTGTTTTGTAAGTTCGTTTGTATCACTTCCTTTTAGATTCCACATATAAGGGACATATATATCCCCCATAGAGAAGGGATATTTATCCTTCTCTATCTGACTGACTTCACTCAGTATGACACTCTTCAGGTCCATCCATGTTGCTGCAAATGGCATTTCATTCTTTTTAATGGCTGAGTAATATTCCATTGTATGAATGTACCACCTCTTCTTTACTCATTCTTCTGTTGATGGATAATTAGGTTGCTTCCATGTCTTGGCTATTGTAAACAGTGCTGCAATGAACATTGGGGTGCATGTATCCTTTCAGATTATGTTTTTCCCAAGATATATGCCCAGGAGTGGGATTGCAAGGTCATTGGTAGCTCTATTTTTAGTTATTTAAGGAACCTCTATATTGTTCTGCACAGTGGCTGTACCAATTTACATTCCTACCAACAGTGTAGGAAGGTTTCCTTCTCTGCCCACTCTCTCCAGCATTTATTGTTTGTGGATTCTTTGATAGCCATTCTGGCTGGTGTGAGGTGACATTTCATTGCAGTTTTGATTTGCATTTCTCTAATTATTAGCTACAGTGAATATCTTTTCCTGTGCCTATTGGCCATCTGTAGTCTACTTTGGAGAAATGTCTGTTTAGGTCTTCTGCCCATTTTTTTGAGTGGGCTGTTTGTTTTGATGCTGTTAAGTATCATGAGCTGTTTGTAAATTTTGGAGACTAATGATTAGTCACATCATTTGCAATAATTTTCTCCCAATCTGTAGCTTGTCTTTTCATTTTGCTTATTGTTTCCTTTGCTATGCAAAAGTTTTTGCGTTTAAGTAGGTCCCATTTGTTTATTTTTGTTTTTATTTCCATTATTCTGGGAAAAAGATATTGCTGCGATTTATGTCAGAGAGTGTTCTGCCTATTTTTTTTTTCTGCCTATGTTTTAAGAGGAAATATTTGAAAAGCAACAACAACAAAAAAGCAACAAATAACATACAGAGAACCCTATAAGGTTATCAGTTTTTTTTTTCCCCCCAGTGGAAACTCTGTAGGCCAGAAGGACAAAATATATTAATGTAATGAAAGGAGAAAATCTACAACCAAGAATACTGTAACCAGTAAGACTCTCAGTCAGATTTGACAGAGAAATCAAAAGCTTTATAGGCCAAACAAAAGCTAAGAGAATTCAGCACCATCAAATTAGTTTTACAAGGAACAAAAGACATTTAAAATATTAAAGTTAATAGTTATCAGGATAGGAAAAACATGTGTGGCTGTTTAGTGAGATCATGTTCAATGAATTTTTCACCTTTGTACTCTTGCAGTCTGCTGTGGGGTGGGTGGCTTTGTTTATTAAAGTATTGTCTACCTCTGTCCTCATTGGCTCGGGGTCCAGCTGAGCCTAATCTTGAGGGTAGTAAGACTTAACATTTATAGCTGACCCAACTGGAAAAGACCAGATAGACACTTCACCTTCCTATTGCCTGGAGAGGTACTGGGAGACTGAGGACTGAAGGGTACCCTGTGCTTTATTGGTGATGATCTCAGATGGCCTTGGCCTGCAGTGGCTTGAAGCAGGGTTTCCATTCCCCAGTCAGACACTGAAGTCAGGCTGCAGCAGTGAGAGCTGAATTCTGATGACTAGACCAGTGGGCAGTGACAAGGACCTGGCCCATCGGCAGGGCAGAAATGAATTCCCACAAAGAGATGGAAAGTAGCAAAACAAGAAAAATATTTATTAGGTAGAAAAAGAGTACATGTGGATAGACACATGGGCAAGCTCATAGAGTCATGCCCTTCTGATAATTCAGATCACTTATGTGGGGCATCTCTTCTGGGTTTCCTTTGGCCAATCATCTTGCTTTACCTCGTTCTGAGTCCATATTTTGTTTATCTCAGGACCCTCCTGTGTGTGTACTCACATGCATCTTTTAGCCAAGGTGGATTCTGGCCAAGAGGCCTCTGGGTAGTTCTCCCTTTTTGACCTCCAAGGAGCCTTTCTGTACATGTATAGCCAAGAAGGTTTCCTTGACTTGGAGAATGAGGAGTATGTGGTCTTTTATCTCTTCTGGGCAGAGCTCAGCTCCTTTCTCCCTCCTGCTATTTTGGAGTATCGGTTCACAGGGGACAAAGTCTGGCTGCTTAGCTTGGGGCCCTTATATCTCTTGTCCTAGAGGGATTCTTTTCCTGCACTTCCTCTCTGACTAGTGCATTGCTGGGGCTACCAAAACCACACCCAAGATGAAGGAAGAGTCTGCTATCCTGCCTCTCCAATGAGGGAAATCATCTCACTCCAGGATATAGAGCCTGTAGATTCTGTCCCAGACCTGGTCATGGTGGGTCAGAGAGATTGGTCTCCTCAGGCCCTCACATGGGGATTTTTGATTCTTGCAGTCTCTTTAAAGGAAGGGCCCAGGACTGGAGACAACACTTCCTGAAATTCATCCACAGAAGTGCCTACAGATCTGCCTTGGCTATAAGCTTAGTTTCCTTGTTTCCTTTTGGTGAAGATTGGCCTAGCAACTGACAGCTCTTAATTAGGCAACAGTCTTGCAATCTTTCAGCATGGAGATAGTAGAGAATAGTGGCAATGAATTCCAGGATGGGCATCATTCCAGTCCTGATTTACCAGTTACTAGCAATGGCACCCCACTCCAGTACTCTTGCCTGGAAAATCCCATGGACGGAGGAGCCTGGTAGGCTGCAGTCCATGGGGTCACTGAGGATTGGACAATGACTGAGCGACTTAACTTTCACTTTTCACTTTCATGCACTGGAGAAGGAAATGGCAACCCACTCCAGTGTTCTTGCTGGAAGAATCCCAGGGATGGGGGAGCCTGGTGGGCTGCCATCTATGGGGTTGCGCAGAGTCGGACACGACTGAAGCGACTTAGCAGCAGCAGCAGCAGCAGCTGTGTGCTGGATCACAGAGCTCTGAGCCTCAATTTCCTCATCTGTAAAATAAGATAATATCAAAATGTGTGGGGGATATTAGAGGATTATTTATCAAGAGCTATCACAGAAACTGGCACTTAAGTCCTGGATTAATAGACATTGTTTTTAATAAGGAAATGTTCCCCAAAGTAACCTCAAATTCTCATACATCAGATGTCAAAAGGTCCCTGAATTTTCAGAACTACCTTTACAGATCACTATCAGCAACAGTAAAGATTCCTTCTGCCTGGAATTCTCTTCCACAAGAAATTTATATGTTTAGGTTCCTCAATATACTCAGAAATTGAAACAAAAGCCACCTTTTTGAGATTTTCTCTTAGCATCTTACTTAAAAGGTCAATACCCTATTAAGAATTCATATCTTTTGTTCAGCCACCCAGTTCTGTCTGACTCTTGGTGACCCCATGGACTGCAGCACGCCAGGCTTCCCTGTCTCTCACCATCTCCTGGAGTTTGCCTGAGTTCATGTCCATTGCATCAGTGATGCCATCCAGCCATCTCATCCTCTGATGCCATCTTCTCCTTCTGCCCTCAGTATTTCCCATCATCAAGGACTTTTCCAATGGGTTGGCTGTTCGCATCAGGTGACCAAAATACTGGAGCATCAGCAACAGTCCTTCCAATGATCATTCAGGGTTGATTTCCTTTAAGATTAAATAGTTTGAGTCACTTCTTATTTTTTCCTCTTGGCAATTATCACTATGTAGTATGGTATTTTAATTTATTATCATTATCTTCTAGTAACTCCTTATATTATGAGGGCAGGGATTTTTGTCTGTATTGTATCCTCAGGGCCTAGGGAAGTACCTGGTACTTGAAAGTTAATGATTACTTCTGACAGAATACCATGCTGCTTGAATGAAGTGGGAAGTCATTGGAGGATATTGAGCAAGGAGTGACATGATCTGACATTTTAATAGGATCAATCTGGGAAGCCAGAGTATTATCACTGTTACTTCTCCATTGTATCCATTATTCATCCATTCATTCAGTAGCCAGTTTTGAAAATACAGACCCTCCAACTGGAATGGAATATTTTCTATGGAATAATCACACACACACATCCACACACACCCATCTTGTTTTTGCTGATTCCCAAGGAAGAACCAAGCAGATACCACTACTTCATGGCTTCTTCCAAATGTAGATGGTCATAAGCTAGGTCCATATTCAAAACCAGCTTTACTGTATTCAGTTTGAACAAACACAGTCCTGGTTGATGCCAGCATATGTTGGCACAATGAGACAATCAAATGCCAAAGCCTGTATGCAATGATTCAGGGAGAGAATGTTGGTTTGGGTTTTGAGCAACTTCTCCAGGCAGCACTCTTGCTTCTGTCCCAGGTTCCCCATCTTCTTAAGGTGCTTCTCCCATAGGGCCTACTGGAGTCTTATCTTGGCAGAGCTCAGTTTAACAAAATTAAAAGCAAAAATTAAAACCTTAAACTTGTTTGGTAAAGGCTTCAAGAGCAACTTTGGGTAGGGTTATGGTATTTTTAAGTGAGATTCATTGTAGAAGGTGATGAGAGAGGATTTATAGCCTTGGACTTAAGGTGTTTACAACCACATTTCTTATCCTAAGAAGGGAAGGGCTAATGACCACTTGCATCAGTACTTTTGAATATTTGCTCACCCCTGGTTTATACACCACCACATAATGCATATGCCCTAAACATCAGCCAGGTGAAAGATGCAGGCGCCGTGCCTACAATAGTGGAAAGAAAGGCAGATGACTGCAGTAACGGAAAGGTTTAAAATAATCAGTAATTCATCTTTGTTGGTTGTTTGAAAATAATTTATTTTCTAATGACACATTCAAGAATTTTAAACATTTTTCTAGCTGAAACCTCCTACACTCTGCCAAGACCTTCAGTCCCCTTCTCCACTTTTCTGGTCTTTTTGAGAACTGGAGGGGAAGCAGAGATGGACGGGGACTCAGGAAGGGAGATTATATAAAATTTTTACTTTGAAGTTTGATTTATTGATCTCTCTGTCTTGTGTAGATGTCAGTAATGTGAGACATGAAAGCACACATAGAAAATCACAAAATATTATTTAGTCCCATAAAATGTCATTCTGGGTTGACACTGGCAATTTTAAGTGATTACTGGAGTTTCCTTTTGATCACTCATCCTGTTCTTCAAATGTAAAGACAAATATGGACTGAAAGGCCTGCTAATTACATTTCATTTTGTAAAATACCTTTTTCTTCCATGATCGGTTTACAGACTTTTTTTTTTTCAAATAATGCAAAGTAGAACATGACCACTACCTAAAACTTATGAAATTTACACTTAAGAAGTTACTGAACGATAGCTTTGAAAAGTTTCTCAGAGTTACGTGAAGAACAGTTTTATAATACAGATGGTTCTTATAACTGACAGACATTTACACTCTTTTCAATAAAATGTGTTCCAGCACCTTGACANTTACACTTAAGAAGTTACTGAACGATAGCTTTGAAAAGTTTCTCAGAGTTACGTGAAGAACAGTTTTATAATACAGATGGTTCTTATAACTGACAGACATTTACACTCTTTTCAATAAAATGTGTTCCAGCACCTTGACAAATTATTGTCTAATACTGCACAAATATGGCATTAATGAAGAAATAGAAAAAATATCACCATCAGCTTAACTATCAAAATCATCAATATTCATTTTAATGTGATTAAATACATGACGATGTGTGAACAGATTGTTTCCTTGACTTGCTGGTTTAAATTTTAGACAGCTGATGGTATTGCAGAATTGTTTATTTTGTAATTGCAATGCGTGTTATGTGTCTAACATAATATGAGCATTTTCTTAATAGAATATTCATATTTGGGAATTAAATCTTGGTGTAGTCAAGTTACATTTTTAAGCCTATTGGCTTAATAGGAACACAATACAGACTTGTGGTATTTCAAATGTTGCTTTATTTTAAAATGCATCCCTTAAAAATGAATTTCTACAGATTACAGAGAGCTGAGTGAAGTGAAGAGAAATAGATGTATCGGAGGACTGAAAATTCAAGGTGNTGGGGGCAGGAGGAGAAGGGGACGACAGAGGATGAGATGGCTGGATGGCATCACTGACTCGGTGGACGTGAGTTTGAGTGAATTCTAGGAGATGGTGATGGACAGGGAGGCGTGGCATGCTGTGATTCATGGGGTCACAAAGAGTCAGACATGACTGAGTGACTGAACTGAACTCTTAAAAGTATTGAAGAGAGGCTAAAAATATTTAAGATGCTATTCTTAAAAGTATTGAAGATAGTGAAGAATTATAAGGTCATTGTCAAAGAAGGTGGGAATCTAGAAAGTTATATTGATTGTTAAATTTTGTTTTGTTCAAGGAACATTTACCAAGCCTGGTTTGTTTAGTATTGTTGGTGTTGTTTTGGGTTTTTGGTGTGCAGCTTTGTCAGGGACAGGCTTCAGTAGGCAAAGCAGAGCATTTCCCCAGGATGGGGCACCTCATGGTAGACCCTCCCTTCATAAAGCTGAGACTCCAAAGGCCATTCTTCTGAGTAAGGGTGCTTCAGGATTAAATATGCTCTAGATCTCTACCTCCAGGGCCCTTAGGAGATTTAACCTTTGTGGTAAGCAAAGCAAGGAGGTAAAAGACCCTGAGAAATTTGACCGATAGGTTGGCCATCAAGTAAAGTTTTAGCTTAAATATGTATCACTTTGCTGATTAAACGAGTAGTCCAGGACTGACAGAGCAAATCCGGATCTTTGGGTGAATGTCTCTTTATCGTAGGTCCTGAAAAATTTTCTGCAAGAACATTTAAGAGAGAGGGGTTGCGCAGTTAAGCACAGAAGAAAATGAAGAACCATGTCCTAATTTTGTTTTTCATTGTAGCAGACTCTGCTTTTGGGGAGCATCAAATTGAGAAAAACAAAATATTAATATAACCTGACCACATTAACAGATTCAAGGAGAAAAAAAAATCATGTGATAATAGATATAGAAAAATGCTATCATAGATTTCAGCATCTACTCATGATAAGAACTTTTAAAAATCTATGAATAGAAGACACTTCCTTACCCTCATTAAAAACTACAGTTTGTGAAATGTTCAAAGCTTTCCCTTTGGCTGATAATATGGCTAGTCTGTTACTCCTCTTAATCTCATAGTCTAGTCAGTAAAAAAGATTCTAAGTATTACACAGGCAAAGAAGAGTTGAGAAACCGGAGAGGGGTGGTGGATTTCATCAGAGATTACAAACAGCAGGAACCACTTGGACTGGAGTGATGTGGAGTAGGGGGAGTGATGTGGGACCCTAGTCACTGGGGTCCTCTGATAGAAGCTGGAACCATGGTGGCATGGGGACCACAGAAGGAGGGGCTATGCCTGGGAGGAGCTTCTAAGAAGAGACAGGCTGCTGCCGGACACTGTCCTACAGTGACTAACAAAGAAACTCCCTGGTTTCTCCTCTCGTGTTCTAATTTTCCTTCAATACCTTGCCTTGGTCACACTTCACTGAAAACCAGAGGACAAGAGGACCTGTTAATGTAATACGTGAATTTGTTTCTCTTGGGATATAGAGCAAGGTGAAGGATGGATAGTATATCTGAAGGGTAAACAGAAGCTTGCAGAAGGGAATGGCAATCCACTCCAGTATTCTTGCCTAGAGAATTCCATGGGCAGAGGAGCCTGGTGGGCTATGGTCCACGGGGTCTCAAAGAGTCAGACACGGCTCAGTGACTAATACAACATGAACAGAAGCTAGGTGGTACAGATGGGAACTGATGTTCACAACATGCAGGCAGGCAGTCATCTGCCTGCCTGGGGGTTGGGGGATGGGAGAATATACAGGAGACTTCTGAGATACTGGCAATATTCAATTTCTTGCCTTGACTAGTGATTACATTGCTGTTTGCTCTCTGTCTTTAAACCTCACATTCTCTTTTGTGAGTGTGATTTATTTTGCAGAAAGTGCAAAAAAGAAAATTCATAGTTCACATAACTGGAAAACTAAGAGGACTAAATTTCAGTGTATTTTGATTTAGAAGTTCAATCATTGCCAAAAAGGCTCTTCTCTGCCATCGCATCTCATTTTGAGGGTGGCTGAAATTAGAGATACCAAGGGAACATTTCATGCAAAGATGGCTTGATAAAGGACAGAAATGGTCTGGACCTAACAGAAGCAGAAGATATTAAGAAGAGGTGGCAAGAATACATGGAAGAACTACAAAAAAGATCTTCATGACCCATATAATCACGATGGTGTGATCAGTCATCTAGAGCCAGACATCTGGGAATGTGAAGTTAAGTGGGCCTTAGAAAGCATCACTACGAATAAAGCTAGTGGAGGTGACGGAATTCCAGTGGAGCTGTTTCAAATCTTGAAAGGTGATGCTGTGAAAGTGCTGAACTCAATATGCCAGCAAATTTGGAAAACTCAGCAGTGGCCACAGGACTGGAAAAGGTCAGTTTTCATTCCAATTCCAAAGAAAGGCAATGCCAAAGAATGCTCAAACTACCACACAATTGCCCTCATCTCACATGCTAGTAAAGTAATGCTCAAAATTCTCCAAGCGAGGCTTCAGCAATACGTGAACCGTGAACTCCCTGATGTTCAAGCTGGTTTTAGAAAAGGCAGAGGAACCAGAGATCAAATTGCCAACATCCGCTGGATCATGGAAAAAGCAAGAGAGTTCCAGAAACACATCTATTTCTGCTTTATTGACTATGCCAAAGCCTTCAACTGTGTGGATCACAATGAACTGTGGAAAATTCTTCAAGAGATGGGCATA
>SJYW01022304.1:631130-642037 GCA_006410735.1 Raphicerus campestris
TCTATCAGATCTAGGCCCTTAAATCTATTTCTCACTTCCACTGTGTAATCATAAGGGATTTGATTTAGGTCATATCTGAATGGTCTAGTAGTTTTCCCTACTTTCTTCAATTTAAGTCTGAATTTGGTAATAAGGAGTTCATGATCTGAGCCACAGTCAGCTTCTGGTCTTGTCTTTGTTGACTGTATAGAGCTTCTCCATCTTTGGATGCAAAGAATATAATCAATCTGATTTCGATGTTGACTATCTGGTGATGTCCATGTGTAGTCTTTTCTCTTGTGTTGTTGGAAGAGGGTGTTTGCTATGACCAGTTCGTTCTCTTGGCAAAACTCTATTAGTCTTTGCCCTGCTTCATTCCGCATCCCAAGGCCAAATTTGCTTGTTACTCCAGGTGTTTCTTGACTTCCTACTTTAGCATTCCAGTCCCCTATAATGAAAAGGACATCTTTTTTGAGTGTTAGTTCTAAAAAGTCTTGTAGGTCTTCATAAAACCATTCAACTTCAGCATCTTCAGCATTACTGGTTAGGGCATAGACTTGGATAACTGTGATATTGAATGGTTTGCCTTGGAGACAAACAGAGATCATTCTGTCCTTTTTGAGATTGCATCCAAGTACTGCATTTCGGACTCTTTTGTTGACCATGATGGCTGCTCCATTTCTTCTGAGGGATTCATGCCCTCAGTAGTAGGTATAATGGCCATCTTTAGTTTGCTGATTCCTAGAATGTCGACGTTCACCCTTGCCATCTCTTGTTTGACCACTTCCAATTTGCCTTGATTCATGGACCTGACATTCCAGATTCTAGGTGAGAAATAAACCTCTGCTGTTGTAGAATACTAAAATTGTCCAGGGTTGCTTGTTATCACAGTATAATTTAGATAAAATGGATTGATAGAGTTTAATTTCATAGGTTTCGTTTTTGGTATAATTTCCATGTGGAGACGATATATGTACTTAAATGACTAAGGGGCACTAGACTGGAATAATTCTGTCTGGTGGAGATATTGCTAAAGTAAAATTTACCTTTGTATTTATTCCTGTAATCTGGTCCTTTCAGTGTTTTGTCTGTCTTTCACTTTCATTCAATAGCTATGGCAAGGAGAAGAAAGGAAGACAGGGACATAGGGAAGGTGAACTGGTTAAAAAATCATGACTGGGGAGGGCAGGGAGATAATGGGTAGAAATAACAGCTCTGTAATTAGAAGAAAGAATTTTAATTTTGAATTTGCATATTTTGATGATATATATTGTTAATCCTTTTGAAAGTAATGCCAAAAGTAGTCTGTTCTGCAATCTGGTAGGATCAGGGCAAAAATTGTAAGGTTTTCTTGCACTTAGCTCTCCCTTTAATGATAATACACGTTTGGTAGATTCTCACACAGTTACACTCACATATGCAGACATACTAGAGAAAGAAATGGAAACTCACACTGGTATTCTTACCTGGCAAATCCCATGGACAGAGTAGCCTGATGGGCTACAGTCAATAAGGGTGCAAAGAGTCGGACACCACTGCAGCGGCTCAGCACAGCACATACGCATGTACACTTAGTAAAATAAAGCTATTATTTTCTTCATTGAAGATCAGTACTTGAAATGATAACCTAAATAACCTTAAAATAGTAACATAAATAACCAAAAGATAAATTTAGTTAATTTCTAGAAGCTTTTATGTGAGTTTGCCTAAATTCTTTCATTTTGCAGAAGGCATGATGGTTCTTGTTGGCCTGTATTGCTTCAGTTCTATACAAATACAAAAGTATAATTCACCAAAAACACCTAACTCCTAAAATAATAGCCACCACTTAAAATAGGATTTTGTGTGAGACACTGTATTGCATGATGTATAGGCAGTAACAAGTGGATAGCTTCTGCAAAATACTTTGAAAACCAGACTCACTGATTTATCAAAATAGGAAGTAGAATATAAGAATGCATGTGAAGTGCATAGCTTAGTGTCTGACACAGAGGAAATAGGAATAAATGATAAGTAATACATACTCTAATGTAATACTTCCACCAAATGATGCANCAGTCCATCCTAAAGGAGACCAGTCCTGGGTGTTCATTGGAAGGACTGATGCTGAGGCTGAAACTCCAGTACTTTGGCCCCCTCATGCGTAAGAGTTGACTCATTGGAAAAGACCCTGATGCTGGGAGGGATTAGGGGCAGAAAGAGAAGGGACGACAGAGAATGAGCTGACTGGATGGCATCACCGACTCGATGGACATGAGTTTGAGTGAACCCAGGAGCTGGTGATGGACAGAGAGGACTGGTGTGCTGTGATTCATGGGGTCACAAAGAGTCAGACGTGACTGAGCAACTGAAATGAATGAAATGAATGACTAATAATGTTAAACAGGTTTTCATATGTTACTGACCCTTTGCATATATACTTGAGAGAAATGTTATTCACATCCCTTGTCCATTTTAAAATTGAAGTATTGGTCTTTTTATTGTTGAGTTACAAGTCATCTTTATATATGCTGCATGTAAGTCTTATCAGTTTGTTATTGTTTAGTTGCTAAGTCGTGTCTGACTCTTTGCAACCCCATGGATTGTAGCACGCCTGGTTTCCCTGTCTTTCACCATCTCTCAGTGTTTGCTTAAACTAATGTCCACTGAGTTTGATACCATCCAATCATCTCATCCTCTGTCTTATCAGATATGTTTGCAAATGCTTCCATTCTATGAGCTATTTTTCACTTCCTTTAAAAAATTATTTTTATTGACGTATAATTGACACATGATGTTATATAAGTTTAAAGTGTACAAATGTTGATTATGTATATTTTTATATTATAGTATCATTACCACCGTGGCACCAGGTAACACCTCTAAAATGGCACTTTTTTTTGTTTGTTTGTTTGAGCTGTGCTTCACTGCTTGGGATCTTAATTCCCCAACTGGGGTTGAACAGAGGCCATGGCAGTGGAAATGCTGTCTCTTTAACCACTGGACTGCTAGTGAATTCCCCACTTTAAAGTGTATAATATAATTTTGTTGTCTATAATGACTAGGCTGTTCCTTAGATCTCCAAGACTTGTTTATATACTGGTTGCAAGTTTGTACCCTTAAACATTTCCCCAACTCCCCCGCCCCTTATCTTTGGTAACCATCATTCACCCCATGCTTTTACAAGTTTTTTTTTTAATTCTACATTTGTGATATTGTAGGCTATTAGTCTTTGACTTATCTCAGTTTGCATAATCCATACATGTTGTTACAAATGTTAGAATATCTAATTTTCAATGCTGAATAATATTCTGTTGTATATGCTCAGCTGGTAAAGAATCTACCTGCAATGTAGTTTGATCCCTGGGTTGGGAAGTTCCCCTGGAGAAAGGATAAGCTACCCACTCCAGTCTTCTTGGGCTTCCCTGGTGATATAGTTGGTAAAGAATCTGTCTGCAGTGTGGGAGACTTGAGTTCGATCCCTAGATTGGGAAGATCTGCTGGAGGAGGGCATAGCAACCCACTCCAGTATTCTTGCCTGGAGAATTCCCATGGACAGAGGAGCCTGGCGGGCTGTAGTCCATGGGGTTGCAGAGAGTCAGACACAACTGAACAACTAGCACAACATATATATGCGCATGCACATGTGTGTGTGTGTATACACACACAACATATTGTTAATAATGCTACAAATATAGGGTGTGCTTATCTCTTCAATATTGTGTTTTCATTTTCTTTGGATATATACATAGAAGTAGAATTTCTGGATCATATAGTATTTTTATTTTTAATTTTGGAGGGAAACTTCATGCTGTTTTCCATAGTGGCTGAACAAATGAGCATTCCTGCCAGGTGTACCTTTTCTCTAAATTCTTACCAACACTGTTATCTCTTGTCTTCTTGATGAAAGCCATGCTGACAGATATGAGCTAATACATCATTATAGTTTTGATTTGCATTTCCCAGATGATTGTTGACATTGAACATCTTTTTTAGTGTTTGTGGTCATCTGTATGTCTTAGTTGCTCTGTGCATTTTAAAAACTGAGTTTTTTTTTAGTTATTGACTTGTGTGAGTTATTTACATATTTTGGGCATTAACCCTCTGAGAATATGTTTTGAAAACTGTTTCTCCCATTCCACAGGTTGCCTGTTCATTNGATATATATGTGTGTGTGTGTGCACGCGCGCATGCACATGTGTGTGTGTGTGTATACACACACAACATATTGTTAATAATGCTACAAATATAGGGTGTGCTTATCTCTTCAATATTGTGTTTTCATTTTCTTTGGATATATACATAGAAGTAGAATTTCTGGATCATATAGTATTTTTATTTTTAATTTTGGAGGGAAACTTCATGCTGTTTTCCATAGTGGCTGAACAAATGAGCATTCCTGCCAGGTGTACCTTTTCTCTAAATTCTTACCAACACTGTTATCTCTTGTCTTCTTGATGAAAGCCATGCTGACAGATATGAGCTAATACATCATTATAGTTTTGATTTGCATTTCCCAGATGATTGTTGACATTGAACATCTTTTTTAGTGTTTGTGGTCATCTGTATGTCTTAGTTGCTCTGTGCATTTTAAAAACTGAGTTTTATTTTAGTTATTGACTTGTGTGAGTTATTTACATATTTTGGGCATTAACCCTCTGAGAATATGTTTTGAAAACTGTTTCTCCCATTCCACAGGTTGCCTGTTCATTTATATGTTGCTGTGTAGAAGTTTTTTAGTTTTATATAGTTCTGTTGCTACTGCTAAGTCGCAGCAGTCATGTCTGACTGTGCAACCCATAGACGACAGCCCACTAGGCTCCCCCGTCCCTAGGATTCTCTAGGCAAGAACACTGGAGTGTGTTGCCATTGCCTTCTCTGTTATATAGATCTACCTGCTGATATTGCTGTTTATACTTTTGGTGTCATACCTAAAAATTCATTGCCAAACCTGATTCAAGGAAAATTTCCCCTATGTTTTCTTCTAGGGGTTTTGATCCACTTTGAGTTAATTTTGTGAGTGGTGTTTAATAGTGGTCCAATTTATTCTTCTTGTGGTTATTGAGTTTCTATTAGTTTAGAGTCTATTCTTTCCTAGTTGAGTGTTCTTGGCTCCCTTGTCAAATAATTGTTGACCATAAACCCAGATGTTCATTTCTGGGCTCCCTGTTCTCTTCCATTTGTCTTTGTGTCTATTTTTGTGCCAGTATCATACTGTTTTAATTACTATAACTTTGTAATACAGTTAGATTTTAGGAATATGATGCCTATAGCTCTGTTTTATTGCTTTAGATATTCAAGGTATTTGGTAGTGCACTGAAAATTTTTAGGATTGTATTTTCTATTTTTATTGGGAAAAAGGCTATTGGAATTTTGATAGAGATTGCATTGAAGCAGTAGATGATTTTGGGTAGGATGGACATTTTCATAATATTCTTCTGTTCCATGAACACAGAGTACCCTTCCATTTGTCTGTGCTTTCTTCAATCTCTTTCATCAAAGTCTGTAGTTTTCATTGCATTGATCTTTTACTTTCTTGGTTAAATTTATTCCTAATTATTTTGTTTTTAATGTTATTATAAATGGGACACTTTACTTCTTTTTCAAATGTTTTATTCTTGGTATATAGAAATGTGCTTGATATCTGTATGTTGACAGTATTTTCTGCAACTTAACTGTTCCAACAGTTTTTAGGGCTTTCTATATGTAAGTTCATATCATCTATAATTAATGGCAGTTTTATTTCTTCCTTTCTGATTTTGATTCCTTTTCTTTTTCTTACCTAATTGTTCCAGCTAGAACTTCCAATACAGTATTGAACAAGAGTGGTATGAATGATCATCATTGTCTTGTTCCTGATATAAGAGGAAAAACTTTTACCTTTTAACTGTCAGCTATAATGTTAGCTGTGGGTTTGGCATATATGGCCCTTTATGTTGCAGTATGCTTCTGCTATACCCAGTTTGTGGAGGTTTTTATCATGGAAAAAATGTTGCATTTTATCAGATGTTTTCTATGCATGTGTTGATGATTATATTAGTTTTATATTTTACTCTGTTAATATGATGTATCATACTTATTGATTCACATGTGCTCAACCATTCTTGCATCTCAAGTAAATCTCACTTGGCCTTGATGTATAATCCCTTTAATGTGCTTGTGAATTCTGTTTGCTAATATTTTGTTGAGAATTTTTGCATTTTTATTCATCATAAATATTGACCTATGGTCTTCTTTATTGTAGTGTCCTGGTCTGGCTTTTGGTATCAGGGTAATAATACTGGCCTTATAAAATGACTCTAGAAGTGTTTCCTTTTCAATTTGGGGGGAAGTATTTGGCATGAAATGGTGTTAATTCTTCCTTAAATGTTTGGTAGAATTCACCAGTGAAGACATCTGGTCCTGGGGTTTTCTGTGCTAAAGGTTTTTTTTTATTACTAATCCAATCTCCTTACTCATTAGTGGTCTGTTCAGACTTTGTTTCTTGAATAAGTCTTGGTAGGTTGTATGTTTCTGGAGAATGAGCCTGTATCTCATATATTATTCAATTTGTTCACTATAATTGTTCACAGTAGTTTCTTAGAATCTTTTGTGTTTCTGTAGTATCAGTTACAATGCCTTCTCTTCCATTTTTGATATATGTGAGTCTTTTATTTTTCTTGGTTTGCCTAGCTAAAGGTTTGGTTACGTATTTTTTTTTTAAGCAGCTCTTATTTTGTTATTTTTTTCCTCCATTTTTTTTCTGGTCTCTTTATTTCTGCTCTGATCTTTGTTATTTCCTTCTGCTAACTTTGGACTTAGTTTCTTTTTCCAGTTCACTGAGGAGTAAAGTTTGGTTGCTGTTGAGATCTAGTTTTTTAATATATGTATTTATTATTCTGTTTCCTCTCAGAAATATTTTGCAGCATCCCATAGGTTTTGCTATTGTTTTTCCATTTTCATTTTATTTCAAGATATTTTTGATTTTCCTTTTGATGTCTTGTTTGAACCATTGATTTTCAGGGTATGTTGTTTAGTTTTCACATATGTCTAGATTTTCCTGCTTTTTTGTTATTGAGTTCTAGTTTCATACCAGTGTGGTTGGAAACAATAGTAAGATTTCAACCTTAAACTTGCTAAGTGTGTTTTGTGTCCTATCATATGGGTTGTCCTGGTGAATGCTCTGCGTTCTTTTGAGAAGAATATGTATTTTCCTGTTGGATGAAATGCTTTATAAATGTCTATTAGGTCCATTTGGTTAATGTACAATTCAAAACCAGTGTTTCCTCATTGATTTTTTTTTTCTGTCTTGTTGAATTATCCATTGCTAACTGAAGGGGTACTGAAGTCTCATACTGTTTGTATTGTCTACATTCCCTTTGAATCTGTTAGTATCTGCCTAGCACTCTCAGGTGCTCCAGTGCTGGGTATGTGCGTGTTTATAATTGTTATGTCTTTGAGTTGACCACTTAATCATATATTGACATCTTTATGTATTGTTTCCATTTTTTGCTTAAGGTCTATTTAATCTGATGATAGAAGATATGTGAGTATAGCTACTGCCTCAATTTTTTGTTTCCTCTTGCAGGGAATATCTTTTTTCATCCCTTCACTTTGTGAATATCCTTAAATCTAAAGAAGTGCTTGTAGGCAATATACAGTTGGTTCTTATTTTTTAATACAGTTAATCTGTGCCTTTTGACTAGTGAAATTTAATTCATTTGCATCTAGATTTATTATTGATATGTATGGATTTACTAATGTCACATTTTAATTTGACTTCTATTGTGTTATAATATCATTTCCCCCCCTTGTTTCTGCCTCCCTTTGAAAATTTGATTTTTGTTTCCCCATAGTGGTATATTCTTTCTCACTTTTAATCTTTGGTGCATTTATTCTGTTTTTGCTATGTGATTACCATGAGGCTTATATAAGACATGTCTTACATAAAGCAGTCCATTTTAAGCTGATAGCAACCTAAATTCCGTTGTCTATAAAAGCTTCACTCTTCTTCTCTCCCCTTTTATATGTTTGATGTCATTATTTACCTCTTTCTGTGTTGTATATNTTATTCTGTTTTTGCTATGTGATTACCATGAGGCTTATATAAGACATGTCTCACATAAAGCAGTCCATTTTAAGCCGATAGCAACCTAAATTCCGTTGTCTATAAAAGCTTCACTCTTCTCTCCCCTTTTATATGTTTGATGTCATTATTTACCTCTTTTTGTGTTGTATGTATTCATTAAGGAATTGTAGTAGCAGAAATTATTTTTAATGCTCTTTTTCTTTGACCTTTATACTATAGTTAGTGGTGAATACATCATTTCATTACAGAATTAAAGCTTTCTAATCTGTGTACTTACCTTCACTGGTGTGTTGTGTATTTTTTATATGTTTTTGTATTGCTGATTAGTGTCTTTTCATTTCAGCTTAAAGAACTCCCTTTAGCATTTCTTGTAAAGGCTTATCTAATGGTGATGAACTTCCTTAGTGTTTTTTTTTTTTTTTCCTCCTAGGAAAGTCTTTAGTCCTTCATATTTGAATGCTAAATTTGCTGTGATAGGACATTCTGGGTTGGCAATTTTTATTTCAATACTTTGACTATGTCATTTCATTTGTCCTGGCCTTTAGGGTTTCTGCTGAGAAATTCATTGATAGCCTAATTAGGGTTCCTATATCTCTATGTTCAATCTTATGCCAGTACCACACTGTTTTGATTACTATAGCTTTGTAGTAAGCTTTTAAGACTGGGAGGCATGAGTTCTCCTACTTTGACCTTTTTTGTGATTTTCTTGGATATTCTATGTCCCTTATATTTCCATATGAATTTTGGATGAGATTGTCAATTTGCATTTTTTAAAAGGCAGCTGTAATTTTGATAATGTGTTCAATCTGATAATTGACTTAGGGAATTTTGCCAATGGCATTATTTTCAGCAATATGGATGGACCTACAGATTGTCATACTGAGTGAAATAAGTCAGAGAAAGACAAATAGTATATGATATCACTTATATATGGATTCTAAAATTAAAAAATAAGGTACAAATGAACTTATTTACAAAACTGAAATAGAGTTACACATGTAGAAAGCAAACTTATGGTTACCAGGGGTAAGGTTTGGAGAAGGGTAAATTGAAAGATTGGAACTGACATACACACTACTATATATAAAATAAAAAGCCAATAAGGACCTATAGTATAGCACAGGGAAATCTACTCAATACTCTGTAATGGCCTATATGGGAAAAGAACCTAAAAAGTGTGGACATATCTATATATATAACATATTCACTTTGCTGTACACCTGAAACAAACACAAACTTATAAATCAACTATATTCCAGTAAAAATTAAAAATTAAGATGATATAAATCTGGGAAAACCCCCCAAAACAAATAAGAAACCTCCAACAATGAAAATACAAAAACTGCCAACCCATGGTCACCTAGATTTTCTGTTCTTTTATCTTCTAGAAGTTTTAAAGCTTTATTTTACATTTAAACCTACCATCCATATTGAGTTACTATTTGTTAAATATATAAGGTCAGTGTCTAGGTAATTTTTTATTTTGCATATGTAAGTCTAGTTGTTTCAGTGCTCCTTACTCCTTCAGATTGCCTTTGCTTCTTTGTCAGAGATTAGTTTATTATTATTAGTATAGATCCATCTCTAGGATCTCTTATTTTTCATTGATCTGTTTGTCTATTCTCCCATTAATACCATAGTATTTATAGTAAGTCTTGAATCTGGTTAATATTAGTCCTCTGACTTTTTTTTTAAATCACATTAGCTACATTTAAGTTGAATTTCCATGTAAACTTTATAGTTGATTTGTTCATGTCCACAAAATAGCTTGGTGGGATATTGACTGAGTTTGCACTGAAACTGTAGATCAGGTTGGGAAGAACTAATATCTTAGGGATATTGAATCTTATCTATGAGCAATAGAATGTTTTCCAATTTATTTTAGATATTTGATTTCTATCAGAGCTTTATAGTTTTACCTGTAAAGATTTTGTAAATATTTTGTTAGATTTATTTAAAAATATGTTCCATTTCCTGGGAGTGTCATCTGCATATCTGAGGTTATTGATATTTCTCCCAGCAGTCTTAATTTCAAGTTGCGCTTCATCCAGTCCAGGATTTTGCATGATGTACTCTCTGTATAAGTTAAAAAATCAAGGTGACAATATACAGCCTTGACATACTCCTTTCCCAGTTTGGAACTAGTCTGTTGTTCCATTTCTGGTTCTAGCTGTTGCTTCTTGACCTGCATGCAGATTTCTGTGAATGGTAATGTTCTTTTAATTTCAAATATCACTAATTCATTGCTGGTGTATAGGAAAGCAATTGAACTTTTTTTTTTTACATCAACTTTATANGTCTGTTGTTCCATTTCTGGTTCTAGCTGTTGCTTCTTGACCTGCATGCAGATTTCTGTGAATGGTAATGTTCTTTTAATTTCAAATATCACTAATTCATTGCTGGTATATAGGAAAGCAATTGAACCTTTTTTTTTTTACATCAACTTTATATCCTTCTAGCTTTTTATATTCACTTTTTAGTTCCAGAAGGGTTTTATTGTTTTTTTTTTTTTGTAAATTCTTTAGGACTTCCCACATAGACATTCATGCATCTGCAAACAAAGATGTTTTCTTTCTTTCTTCAGTCTGTAAACATTTTCTTTCATTCTTATTGCATTAGCTGGGACTTCTGGTAAAATACTAAACAGGAGTGGTGAGAAGGGCACTTGCATTTCTGAAGTATGGTTTTCCTGAGTATAGAGGTCTTGGTGACATTTTTCTTTCAGCACTTTGACTGTATTGTCCTACTGTCTCTGGTCTCCATTTTTTCTAAGTCAGCCCTTAACACATTATTGATCAGAGAGTAATAAGTTTTTTGTTACCTGAATGCTATCGACTGGAAATGTTTCAGTATTCACTTACATACAAATCACTGGCCACAG
>SJYW01022312.1:37714-64847 GCA_006410735.1 Raphicerus campestris
CATGAGCATTGCAGTCAGCCACAGGGTGGCACCTAGCTCCGCTTCGTCATTGCTGGGGAAACTCTCCTGAGGCAATGTAGTAACTCAGCAAATGAGCAAAGAAAGTCACCATTCGCGGGTGTGAAGGCTGATTTAGAATTCACATAGACACAAATTCAGCAAGCATGTCTCTAATGCTAGTCCAAATGCTAGGTCCTGTGCAATGCATTTGGGGGAATAATGATCAATAAGATGATCTCTGCCAGTCAGGAGCCCTAAGTTTTGAGGAGGTGGTAACCAGGCCAAGAGTTAATCAAACTAATGGCTACCATGGAAAAGTGTGGTAGAGGGACAGAAACGGGGCGAAGGGGTAGAAAGTTTAGTTACAGTGTTAGGTTCATGACATATACTGTCTCAGTCTGCACAACACTCTGAAGTAAGAATAATGCAAATAATACGAATGAGCAAACTTGAGTATCAGGGAGATTTAATGACCTGCCCACCTAAAAGGGGAGGCTGGAGTTAAAGAAACAAAACTAGTGGGAATGGATTGGTAGAGCCATGTACTCTACCGAAGAGATTAGCCAAGGAACTGCAACAAAGAAATGGTAATTCAGATAGGCCCTGATATTTGAAAAGCATTTCAGCCAAAAGAAGAGGAAAGACAAGCAGAAAATGCAGGCTGAGGACGGCATGGGCAAGGCCTGGGCTTCCTGAGATGGACGGGCAAGTCTCCCGTGCAGCTTCAGCAGAGGGTAGTATCAAGAAGCAGATCATTCAGGGTGTGCAGTTGTGTGTCATATTGAATATTTAAAACCTTTTCTGCACATAGTGGAACCATTAAAGATTTCTGAGGAACGATTGATAAAATTTCAACTGTATCTTTAGAAAGATCATCTGGTACAAAGTCTGCAGCGGACAGCTCAGGGGGAGGCTGCCCAGCCCTCTAAGACATGACACATTTCCCTATATCTATGTACCTCTCTGTGAAGTATTACAGGAAGAAGTAGGGAACTCTGTGTGTGTGTATTTCTGAATTCAGGGCTGTATTTGATATGATTTTAATACGTTTGTTTGTTAAGTATAAGGTGGAGTTGCTTACGTGGATGGGAAAAAAGTAAACCAGGTTCCCAAATTCTCTAAAGTTGCCTTGCCTGGGTCTTCATCCTTGTTCCATCAATGATCCAGATTAACTTTCCTAACCTCAGATTAACTTCTAAAGAACAGAGTCTATTGTTAAAATAAAACAAACACTTCCACAAGTTGACCATGAAAAATAATAAACACACACACACACAGTCATCACGAAAACACAATTTGAAAAGAGAAACACTAGAAAGACGAGGTTCTGTGTTAAAAGAAACAGAATCTTAAGAGGTTTTCTTTCTTATTCAGCCAAACACCCTCCAGCAAGGACCTCAGGAACCTTAACCTTATCATCAACACCTAGCCCAAAGGTAGGCAACTATTTTCCCCTTGAATCTCTTTCAGTTCAGTTCAGTTCAGTCGCTCAGTCGTGTCCAACTCTTTGCGACCCCATGAATCGCAGCACGCCAGGCCTCCCTGTCCATCACCAACTCCCAGAGTTCACTCAGACTCACATTCATTGAGTCCATGATGCCATCCAGCCATCTCATCCTCTGCCTCCTTCTCCTCCTGCCCCCAACCCCTCCCAGCATCAGAGTCTTTTCCAATGAGTCAACTCTTCGCATGAGGTGGCCAAAGTACTGGACTTTCAGCTTTAACATCATTCCTTCCAAAGAAATCCCAGGGTTGATATCCTTCAGAATGGACTGGTTGGATCTCATTGCAGTCCAAGGGACTCTCAGGACTCTTCTCCAACACCACAGTTCAAGAGCATCAATTCTTCGGCGCTCAGCCTTCTTCACAGTCNATCCTTCAGAATGGACTGGTTGGATCTCATTGCAGTCCAAGGGACTCTCAGGACTCTTCTCCAACACCACAGTTCAAGAGCATCAATTCTTCGGCGCTCAGCCTTCTTCACAGTCCAACTCTCACATCCATAACATGACCACTGGAAAAACCATACCCTTGACTAGACAGACCTTAGTTGGCAAAGTAATGTCTCTGCTTTTGAATATACTATCTAGGTTGGTCATAACTTTTCTTCCAAGGAGTAAGCGTCTGTTAATTTCATGGCTGCAGTCACCATCTACAGTGATTTTGGAGCCCCAAAAAATAAAGTCTGACACTGTNGTCCTTCAGTATCTCCTGGAGTTTGCTCAAACTAATGTCCACTGAGTCAATGATGCCATCCAACCATTCTGTCCTCTGTTGCCCCCTCTTCCTCATCTCCTTATGATTGGTGGTACTAGAATTTGGAAACGTGTGTATGTGTGGGTGGGGTGGGATCAGTTAAATAATCTCAATTCCTATGTTAAAAACAAGGGACAATGGATATGATAGGAATGGGGCCAACTCTTTCTGGATCCAAAGGCATCCATTTTGGGGTTAGGCTTCAGTGCCCTTGTGGCTCAAATGTTAAAGAATCTGCCTGCAATGCAGGAGAGCTGGGTTCAATCCCTGGGTCCGGAAGACCCCTGGAGAAGGGAACGGCAACCCGCTCCAGTATCCCTGCCTGGAAAATCCTTTGGACAGAGGAACCTGGTGGGCTATAGTCCATGAGGTCACAAAGAGTCAGACACAACTGAGCAACGAACACTTTCACTTTTACTTTTCTATCCCCTGTCCAGCTTCTGAGATAGTCTGGCTTTGTAGTATTCCTGAAAACATACCCAGTGGTAGGACACGGATTCTCTGCTACAGGCTTTCTCTTATAAGCCAGGTTTCTGATCTTCAGTCCCCTGAGCACCTTCTCTGGACTGTAGGTCTAAAGGACTTCATGCAGCCTAGAAAGACTGACCTTATCAGAAAAATCTGCCTTCTATAATTTAGGCAGGAGGTGTGNGATCTTCAGTCCCCTGAGCACTTTCTGTGGACTGTAGGTCTAAAGGACTTCATGCAGCCTAGAAAGACTGACCTTATCAGAAAAATCTGCCTTCTATAATTTAGGCAGGAGGTGTGTCAGATGGAGCTTTTTCCAAGTTGGTCCAGTCTGCCTGAAGAGAGGTGGATCCTCTGAGGCAGAAAGGGTCTGGGGAATCAGCAGTTAGTTGCCTTGGTTTCCAAGAAATGTCTCCACCCTTCAGTTGGTTCTGAAAATAGTCTGTTTCACTTGAAAAGGGAATGCATGCTGAGTTCTCTTCTCAGCTTATAAATTATGCTGTATTAACACTGGCAACAGTTTCACTTTCACTGTGTAAGCATGAGGCGGCACAGAGTGGGAAGGGCCGGCTGCCAGGACCCGGCAGAGACGCGTGAGCAGCGATTTGAATGCTGGATGGTGTTCGTGCTAACGTGAAGGGTGGGTTTCCCAACACCTGTCTCCAGCACTCAGGCCTTTTATTAAAATTATGAACGCTTTTGCCACCTAGGTTGGTTTAGTAAGAGGTGAAGCACATGGTCAAATAAATTCTATGGTTCAAATAGCCTTTTCTCAAAAATGTCCACTGTCTGCTCAGTGAATCTTTGATTCTATTGTAGATTCATCTATAGGGGGTTATGATGTAACATCTTATTTTATTATAAAGTACTTTCTTAGTTTTATTTTTTAAATATTTATTTACTTAAATATTTATTTATTTGGCTCTGTTGGGTCTTAGTTGAGGCATGCCAGATCTTCACTGTGGCATGTGGGTTCAGTAGTTTTGGGACACAGGCTTAGCTGTTTCATGGCACACAGGAACTCAGTTCTCCAACCAGAGATTGAATTTCCATCCCCTGCAGTGCAAGGCAGATTCTCAGCCACTGGATCACCAGGGAAGTCCTGTGATATAACATCTTAAAAACTCGCTCTTCCACCATAAATATAATAGGGGTAGAATCACATATTTATTTCACTAATCCTTTTATTGAGCCAGATCTTCTGTTGTAGGCAAGGCACGTTGTGCATGCTTGCATGCTAAGTCGCTTCTGTTGCATCTGATTTTTTACAGTCCCATGGACTATAGCCCAGCAGGTTTTTCTGTCCATGGACTGTCCCAGGCAAGAATGCTGGAGTGGGTTGCCATTTCCTTCTCCAGGGGATCTTCATGACTCAGGAACTGCATCTTTATCTCCTGCATTGCCCACATCTCCTGGACTGCGCATGGATTCTTTACTGCTGAGCCACCAAGGAAGCCCAAGGCACCTTGGTCCTACCTAAAATTTCTATTGCCATTACTGGCCACAAAGAACTAATTCATCAGCGATTCCAGTCAACCATCATGACAAGCGCAACANGACATATATATGGAGAAAAACATGGTATGAAAGGATACATGCACTCAAAGTTCATTTCAGCACTAGTTACAATAGCCAAGACATGGAAGCAACCTAAACGTTCATCAACAGGAGAATGGAAAAAAGATGATGTGGTACAGATACACAGTGGAATACTATTCAGCCATTAAAAATAATTAAATAATGCCATTTGCAACAACATGGATGGATCTAGAGATTGTCAAGCTGAGTGAAGTAAGTCAGAGAAAGAGAGATGTTGTGTGGTATCACTTATATACAGACTCTAAAAAAATTAAACAAATGAAAATATTTACAAAACATAAACAGACTCAGACTTGGAGAGCAAATGTATGGTTACCAGGGAGGGACAGCAGGTGGGAGGGATAGTTAGGGAGTGTGGGATGGGTCTCAAGAATATGCATCTTTAGCAAGTCCAGGTGAAGGTGATGGACTAGTTTCCCACGTGTTGAGAGTCATAGGTCACCAGCCCCACCCTCTCCTGGTGTCTTCTATAAATCAATGCAGAATGTAGGGGAGGGTAAGTGCTCTGAGGTGGGAGAGTCTTGTTGCCTTTCAGGCCTGGTCTGAATTCTTCCTCTTTCCCTAGTTATCCAAGTAATCTTGGACAAAGTGCTTGACCTCCCTGGGATTCAGTTTTCAAACTTTGAAAATAGCAACTAAAATATCTCTCAAGTGTTTTTGCTAAGAAATAAAGAATATAGCATGTATAAAGTCCTTAGCACAGTATCTACACGTTATACAATTCAGTAGTACGCCTCTAATTCTCCTGCTCCTCCCCTTAGGACCTCGTTCAGGTGAGAATCTTCCCAACCCCTCATATACAAGAGTAACCTGTGCCGGTTCTTCCCTTAAGATGGACAATGGAGCATCAGAGTGACAACAACATGTAAATAACAATGGTTTATGCTTTATGTTCATGTTATATTTGAATACAGCTTCTGCTAGTCTCCATTCTCTTCTTTAGCCCAAAGGAATGATATTTCCATATGGAAGTTACAAGATATAAAGTCATCAACTATGCTAATGAAAGTCGAAATTCTGCTTTAATGACAGCTATATCTGCATCATTAATTACAGAATGCCAAGGAAGGATGGCTGTTTTAGAGAGCAGGGGCTGTAGTTATTTCCTAAGTCATACATGAGTCACACACAGTGAGGAGTTGTGTGGGGCTGGAGCTCAGCACTGAGGAGAAGGAACAACAATGCCTCCAGCACCAAAGGGAAAAAGCTGGGAGAAGCAGGACAGAGCCATGAAAATTGAAAATCTGTGACTTTGGGAAATTAAAGTGTCTTGGAAGCTGAAGTTTATCAGGCTCCTCTTTGGAGGTAGAGAAGAATTAAGGAAATATGTTGGCGTGAAATTAAAAGACGCTTACTCCTTGGAAGAAAAGTTATGACCAACCTAGATAGTATATTCAGAAGCAGAGACATTATTTTGCTGACTAAGGTCCATCTAGTCAAGGCTATGGTTTTTCCTGTGGTCATGTATGGATGTGAGAGTTGAACTGTGAAGAAGGCTGAGTGCCAAAGAATTGATGCTGTTGAACTGTGGTGTTGGAGTAGACTCTTGAGAGTCCCTTGGACTGCAAGGAGATCCAACCAGTCCATTCTGAAGGAGATCAACCCTGGGATTTCTTTGGAAGCAATGATGTTAAAGCTGAAAGTCCAATACTTTGGCCACCTCATGAGAAGAGTTGACTCATTGGAAAAGACTCTGATGATGGGAGGGATTGGGGGCAGGAAAAGGGGCCAACCAAGGATGAGATGGCTGGATGGCATCACGGACTCGATGGATGTGAGTCTGAGTGAACTCTGAGAGATGATGATGAGCAGGGAGGCCTGGCATGCTGCGATTCATGGAGTCGCAAAGAGTTGGACACGACTGAGCGACTGAACTGAACTGTTGGCGTTAAAATTCAAGCAGATATAAAGAAATGTATGAAATTTCCAAGTGACTGTACATGGAAGGAAAAGAAGTCTGAACTACGTCTCATGAGATTTCTGGGCCAAAGTACTTAAAGAAAAGAGATAATGCATAATTCATTGTGTTTTGTCAAGGCAATGAGAAGATTCATTAAAGATACTGAAATTCCTTATGTATGGTAATCCCTCAATAAATGGTAACTATCAGTAGTTTTTATTATTTTGAAAAGCATATCTGATTACAATTAATTATATAATCTCATGCCCCTCCCCAACAGATTACAAGCTCCTCAAAGGCAGGGACCAGATCTATCCTTTCAGTCTTTGTGTGTGTGTGTGTGCCTTGGGTTATTATAATGCCTGGTGCATCACAGAGACATGATAGGCATCTGTTGACAGTAGAAATGATGGAAGAAAAGTTCAAGAGGAGACAGATGATTTAGGTATGAGTTCTACCATGTAGATCACAGAGAAAAATCAGAGGATATGGGGAACTACATTCGGGCAATGGACTGCTGCCCACTAGGCGCCTCTGTCCGTGGGATTTCCCAGGCAAGAATTCTGGAGTGGGCTGCCATTTCCTTCTCCATGCAGTGGATCTTCTGGACTGAGGGATTAAATCCATGTCTCTCGCTACCCCTGAATTGGCAGGTGGCTTCTTTATCACTGAACCACCAGGGGTGCTCTTCATTTCTTTACAACTAAGTCACTATTATTGCTTGTCTTCAGCGTTCCCCTCAGTCCATCCTGCAATGGCAAGTTAGAGCTCTGATCCCTCTAATTACTGTCAACTGTGTTCACTCTGGGACTTCCAATTGTCTGAATCACCTGAAGTTCCATCGAGACCATCATTAGCCTGTATGACATCTTTGTACACATTTGTAAAAGGTGCCTCTTACACATGGATAGAGCTACAGGCTAGGGGCTCTATCTGGCGAGTGGAGTATGAACTGGGTTTTAGCCTTCTCCCACCTCTTCCTCCTACTGCCCCCTCCACCAGGTACGATGTATAAGCTAACGCAGTTATACTTGGTGAACTAGGGCTCCCCTGGACTTCAGTTACAGCAGCATAGATTTATCCACAGTGTATTTACAGTGTGCAAGTACTGGGGCTATGGTGGCGGGTAAAGCATGATCCCTGCCCTCATGGAATTAATTCTATCCCTAAGGAAGTGGCAACAGGCAAAATGGTTGAGCAAAGAGAGAATAAACAGGAAATAACTGTGTGTTTATAAGCCACTCAGTCCAGGGCATTTTGTTACAGTGGTCTGAAGGGGTGGGATACACTGCCTTTGAACACAGCACCGGTCAATCACTAGCTGTGCTGCTCTGAGCCAGTGATCGGGCCTTTCTAAGCCTCCATTCTCTCATCTGGATAATCGGGATTATGCCATTACCTCCCACAGAAGTTTGCTGTAATGTTACATGGAATGCAGAAATATGCTATAGCCTAGATATTTGCATCCCTCTCCCATTTTATATGTTGAAATCTAATGCCTATTGTGATTGGTATTGGAAGATAAGGCATTTGAAATGTGCTTAGATCATAAAGGTGTAATCTTCATGAATGAACTGGATTAGTGCCCTTATAAAGAGATCCCACAGGGTTCTCTAGCTCCTTTCACCAAGTGAGGACACAAGGAAGTCAGCATCTGTGGCCTTGCAGGAGGCCTTGCCCAGACGCAGAGGAGGAGGTATTTGAGAGGATGTGACCACCTGCAACCTGGATCCTGGCAACCAGAAGCTCCTCACACCCTCCTCTGCCCTTGGAATATGTGTTCTGTCCACTGTTGCCACAATGACAGCTGTCCCAAAGACAAAGCCTTGAGAGAGTGGAGTGTTGTTGGGACCCTTTGGTGTTAAATGATTGAGTCTAGTTAAGGCTTCCATATAAACCATAAGATTCTGGTGGGCAGGTGTAGAGGTCTACTTGTTTTTCAGATGACCAAGATAAGCCTTGTGTGTAAGTTTCCCTGCTTGTTAAAACTGCCACCCAGCAAGCTGGAGTGGTCTGCCTCTTCCTTTGGTCTCACCTTGCCCTCTATGTAGAGAGGCCAGCTCAGGAGCCAAAAGGCGCCAAATCTGCTGGTGCCGTGATCTTGGACTTCCCAGCATCCAGAGCTATGAGAAATACATGTCTGTTGTTGATAAGCCACTCAGTCTGTGGCATTTTTCTCTGGCAGCCTGAATGAGCTATGCATTTCATATATTTGGGGCATTATTATTATTATCATTCTCAAGCTAATCAGTGATATACCCATGAGGAGAATGGAGACATCCTTGTGGACTAGGCATTCAGGAACGGCGTCACCAAAGCCATGTAACTTAAGCAAGCACGGTAACGTGAAATGCCTCCAGGGAAGCAGCAGGAGCAAAAGATCCTAAAATAGACCAGATCTGAAGCAATAAGGGGAGGTGCAGAATGTGGCATCCTACAGAAGCCATCTAAAAGCGCTCAACTGCAAGTGTTTGAAAACAAATGCTATAGTCTGCAGGATACATGCTGCCTCTGCAGGATGGGTAAAAAATATGCAAAAATTGGCTTTAAAAAATCCCCATTTCTCTCAGAAGGCTTCTTTTTCTAATCAACCGTTGTCACTCTTTCTTTCCCTTCCTCTAGGGGTGTTTGTGAGAAATCTTGAGCCCTCAAAATTTCTGATGACAGCCTCCCTTGATAATGGCACAAGCCCAAAGCTACAGAAAGCAGAGCCACTCTGTGTTCAGACGCCAACAGCGCTCATGCCAAACTCTCAGGAATCCTAGGCCTCGCTTCCCCTCACCGCCGCCCCCACCGCATCTGAGAGGAACTGACTGCAGAGACTTCTTGCTCAGAGTACATTGTTCTAAAGTTTGTGTCATAAACGTATCGATCCTGCCCAGTGCTCCCAAACAGAATCTTGATGTTGAAGCCCTCCTTTAATCAAAAGTAAATTATGTACGGGCCGCGCAGGTCAGCTCAGCCAGCCTCACAAAAAAGGCAATCCATCATTTATTCGTAAATGTCAGTGAAATCTGGGGATCAATATGTGTGCCAATGTGGGTTTTGTTTATTATTTTTCTGTAAATATCAATGCCAAGAAATATTTCGAGGGAGCACATGGGTGCCGTGGGAAATCAGAACCTAACCTAAGGTAAGCGGTGGAATATTGCCAAGGGGATTTGATCTGCCTTTTTGGAACAGCTTTGTAGGTGAGAGCTGGCCCCCTGGGAAATAGAAAAGAGACACTTATAGGTGTTTGAGAAAGTTCTAGAATTGTCTCCTTTACAATGAGGTGGAAATGGCTTCTCTTGATACACTCTGAGGAGTGAGTTTGGGTACAGAAAATAAAAGTGACTCCTAAAGATCTGTTTCATCCACAGACTCCCTGGAGCCAGAAGACAAGGGAAAATCTACACTTCTGTCCTATCCGTTTTTTGGCTCATCCTGATCAAAGCACCGTATATCTGACGTTAGAGTCCTGGCTGCTGCTACTGCTAAGTCGCTTCATTCGTGTCCGACTCTGTGCGACCCCATAGACGGCAGCCCACCAGGATCCCCTGACCCTGGGATTCTCCAGGCAAGAACACTGGAGTGGGTTGCCATTTCCTCCTCCAGTGCATGAAAGTGAAAAGTGAAAGTGAAGTCACTCAGTCGTGTCCGATTCTGGCGACCCCATGGATTGCAGCCCACCAAGCTCCTCTGTCCATGGGAGTTTCCATGGGAGTTTCCAGGGAAGGGTACTGGAGTGAGGTGCCATTGCCTTCTCCGTGAGTCCTGGCAGTAGAAGCAATAAGCCATTATTTGAGAGAAAGGACCTTGTTTAATACTTCCTATTGTTTCCTTTCACTAATTCTAGAGGCAATAGAGAGATTTTGAGTCAGTAAAAAACATGTTCACAGTAATACTAAGGAAAGACAAAACAATCAACTTTTTAGTAAAGAATATTGGAAGACATAAGGGACTGAAGGCAGAAGGGTTCTTGTGAAGCCCATGCCAGATGGGTAGACATCACTTTGCAGCAGAAAGATCACAAGATATCAAGTCAGACACCAGGGACTGAAGCTGAGTTGTTGTTCAGTTGCTAAGTCATGTCTGACTCTTTGTGACTCCATGGACTGCAACACACCAGGCTTCCCTATTTTTCACCATCTCCTGCAGTTTGCTCAACCTCATGTCCACTGAGTTGATGATGCCATCCAAGCATCTCATCCTCTGTCACCCCCTTCTCCTCCTGCCCTCAATCTTTCCCAGCATTAGTGTCTTTTCCAATCAAGTGGCCAAAGCATTGGAGCTTCAGCTTCAGCATCAGTTCTTCCAATGAATATTCAGGGTTGGACAGCAAGATTAAACTCCTTGCTCTATTAATTATCATATGTAAAAACTTGTGCAAATTAGTGCCTTTCTGAGCTCAGTGTCCTGCTGTATAAAATGAGGTTAATAAAAGCAGATGGATCAGTCAGCACAGGCTAGGTAATGCTGCAATAATAAACAATCCCTTCAATCTCTTAGAAAGTCTATTTTCTTCTTCTGCTTCATGCCTATCCTGGGATGTCCTGAGACTCTGTGCTTGTTCTTCCTCTCAAATTGGGCATGTTTTACTTCAAGGGGTTCAGGAAAGTACAATCTTACCCTGTGTTCAGCTGGAGAAGAACTGGATACAGTAGGAGAAGAATTGGAAACATTTTGCAAAAATGTAAACATCATCTCTAAGGTCTGTAGCACCATTAGCTACTACAGTGACCTCATAGGACTCAGGCAAATTAGAAGCATCTGTGTAATATGAAGGAGAGTGTCTGGTACCTGACGGAAAGTGAGTAAATGACGGCTTCTCACACACTGCGCCAGTACTTTTTAAAATAAATTATTGATCGACTGATTGATTTTTGGCTGTGCTGGGTCTTTGTTGGTGCCCTGGCTTTCTCCAGTTGCAGAGACCAGGGGCTATTCTCTAGTTCTGGTGCGAGGGCTTCTCATTGCAGTGTCTCTCGTTTTGTGGAACACCAGCTCCAGGACATGAAGGCTTCAGTGTGACTCCCAGGCTCCAGAGCACAGGCTCGATAGCTGTGGGTTGCTATTAGTTGCTCCAAGGCACGCGGGATCTTCCCTGATCAGGGGTCGAACCCACGTCTCCTGCAATGGCAGACAGATTCTTTACTACTGAACTACCAGGGAAGCCCTGAGCCAGTCCTTTGATNCCCTTCTTTTCCCAAAAGTTGAGGAAGTCAGCACAATCCATGGTAGCCTGGATCAAATATAGTCTCTTGTTATCCTGCGCAGAGTCCCAGCCCTGATGGAGTCTTTTTGCATCCAAGGCTTTGAAGGAAAAGCGAAAAAGATGAAGTTCCTGCCATTCCAGCTTAGCAAAATTTTATGGGCGCTTTATCTCTGACAGCCATTTCATGCTTTTCTTCCTAGAGCTCGGGAGGCAGTTGAAGCCAGTTCTCAACTCCTGTGAGGGGAGAGCTGCGCTTCTCTGAAGCGGGTTTTTTCCCTTACAGCTGCGCGGCTCCTGTCTGTTCCGCGCGGGGTGGNGCCATTTCATGCTTTTCTTCCTAGAGCTCGGGAGGCAGTCGAAGCCAGTTCTCAACTCCTGTGAGGGGAGAGCTGCGCTTCTCTGAAGCGGGTTTTTTCCCTTACAGCTGCGCGGCTCCTGTCTGTTCCGCGCGGGGTGGGAGGCGCTGCTGTGTCTGCGCTTTGTCAGCGCCTGGGAGGCGGACGGTTTGGCAACGTCGTTCTCCAACCCAAGGGACGCTCTTTTGTGTCTTCATCTTCTGAGTCTGTTCCCTCTTTTCTTTTTTCCTTTCGCTTAAATAAAAATATACGTAGCAAAAGGCATTTTAAATGAGTGAGGCAGGAAGGTGCCAGAGTGTGTTTTCTATACCTCAGTGAGTAATGATGAGATTTAAAAGAAATTCATATGTTGTATCCAGGTAGCTACCCAGGCACCTCACCAGGGGAGAACGCGATAGAAACGAGACCACAGGGGAAGACGGTGCGGAGGCCTCTTCGTAGAATCCCCATTACACTTCTTTCTGCCCTTCCTATCCAGCTCCCCAGGGACTGAAGGAGCAGGTGTGAAAGAGCCTTTCATGGGATGAACGTCCAAGAAAGCTGCACAATTGCAAGCGTCTTCGAGACGACTGCAAAAGGAGGGTGGCGCTCAGCTAATTAAGTGACGACGCCAGCAGAGCCGCTCCTGGCTTTGTGGCCCTGGTGTCTCGGCAAGCAGGGCTGGAGCTCAAGCCCTCCTCCTCCCGACAGCTGAGTCATCAGCCCTGTCGCGGAGCTGTCAGCCGGCGCTTCCAGGGAGCATCCATCCGGACTCTGCCCTGAGACGGTGGAGAAGCATCACTGCCGGCTCACCCGCCTCTGAAGCAGACGTTCTCATTCAAGGTTCTTCCCTTGCCCTGCGGGGAAGGGTGCTGTGTAGAAATAGCCCTGAAATTCGAGTCAGGAGTCCCAGATACTAGTCCTGGCTCAACTTATTTCCAGTTGCTGCTTGCTTTTCCCTCCATGAGATGAATTAACAGTAATTCTTACACTTACTGACTCTTAAAGGGAACAAATGACATAAATCTATGTGTTATATGAACTGTACCAGTTCCCATCATTCCACTGTAACTATTCCTAACCGGGCTGTAAACTTTCAGAAAACGTCAGATTAAACTGTTGAGAAAGAGAGATCCAAATGTAAGGGAGTGAATTGACAATAACAAAATGAAGTCTTTTTTTTTTTCTTACTTGTAATATGATCTAGCCACAAGTTAGTGATAATATCTTAAAAATAAATCATTTTTCTTTCTTGTCTCGTCACCTTTTCTGTTTACATTCTTTTCTTCCAATATTACCCTACTCAGCTTGCTAGAGTAATTAATTCACAAGAGAAGAATCACTGAACAATGATGGTGAACAGCAGTGGGTGTTCAGATGCGCGTGGGTTAACCGTCTAGTGGGCAAAGGGGGAGACTCTGTTAGAAGATCCCCCAGCCCCAGGCATTCTCCTCCCTACCGATGCCCTGTTTATCTTTGCCTGAGAGGTGGCCTGCCCCTCAGGGAATATTGAGTGTTTCCTATGACCCCTGGCTTTACTGGATCTAGCTTGGCAAATGGACTTTACCAGTTGAGTTGTTCCATTTGTCCTAACAATCTGAGTTCAGTCTCTCCAAGTCTTTGCTCATAAAGCTTGTATCTGTTTCTCCCCGTAACCTCAAGCCTACTTCTCATCTCAGCATGTCTACCCTGGGCTAATGCATCCCTCCTCCCTCCTGATTGTTCTTGACCTTATTTGGTGGTATTGACACCATTAACCTTGTCAGAGCTGTTCAGCAGGAAAGTCTCAAATTTCTTTCTTTGACAGACTCTTAAAGTCTTATTTATTTCTCTCCACAGGTGTGAACTTTCTCACAGTCTCAGAGGTGTCCTGTTATTTACAAAATATTCCAAGAAAATCCATCCAAGGCGAATGTGGAAGTAAAGCATCAGGGTTTCTAGTCCTATTCAAATGTCTGATGATCCTTATGAAGAAAGGATGGATGGCAAGGGGAAGAGCTGATACTCTTCCTGGGTTGTACCTGAAGCTTGAAGAGGCAGGAGAGGTATACTACTTTAAATAGCATTCTTCAATGGGAGCTCAACCCTGACTCAAACTAAACATGTGAACTGAATATTGGGGTTATTTCTTAAATATGGAACTGGAGTCACCATTTCGTGGCTTCCATCATCAGCTCTGGAAACATAGTTATTCTGTGTCTTATGGTTATACCTTGACTTCAGCTTTTGTTCCCAAAACCAGAGCACAAACTTGTGTCCATAGTCTAGCACCACGTTCTGCAGAGCATCGGTAGTTGGTGGGTTCAACTCGAATGGGTTGAATAATGTCCCTCTCCACACCCATCCTCCCCATTCCCAAGTTCCTGTCTACCCAGAACCTCAGATTTGACTTAAGACAATAGGGTCTTTGCAGATGTAGTAAGTTAAACTAAATGAAGTTGTACTGGATGCGGGTGGACCCTCACCCGATGACTTGTGTCTGTATAAGAAGAGAAAGCAGAGACACAGAGGCACACGGGGAGAGCACCACGTGATGACAGAGGCAGGTCAGTTCAGTTCAGCCGCTCAGTCGTGTCCTGCTCCCTGCAGCCCCATGGACCGCAGCACGCCAGGCCTCCCTGTCCATCACCACCTCCTGGAGTTCACTCAAACTCATGTCCATTGAGTCGGTGATGCCATTCAGCCATCTCATCCTCTATCGTCCCCTTCTCCTGCCCTCAATGCCTCCCAGCATCAGGGAAATTGATGTGCCGAAGAATTGATGCTTTTGAACTGTAGTGTTGGAGAAGACTCTTGAGAGTCCCTTGGATTGCAAGGATATCCAACCAGTCAGTCCTAAAGGAAATCAGTCCTGAGTGTTCATTGGAAAGGCTGAAGCTGAAGCTCCAATATTTTGGCCACCTGATGCAAAGATCTGACTCATTTGAAAAGAGCCTGATGCTGGGAAAGACAGAGGCAGAGATTGGAGTAATACAGCCCCAAGTCAAGGAACTCCAGGAACTGTGGGCAACCACCAGAAACTAGGAAAAACATAGGACAGGAATCACCCCCTGAGCTTACAAAAACCTGATACCTATGTTTCAGACTTCAGCTTGAAGAATGATAAGATAATAAATTTCCATTTTTTAAAAGCTACTTAGTGTATATTATTTTATTGTGGCAGCCCCAGGAAACTAGTGACCTTCTCAACAATGACCTCCATCTTATTCACTCATCTTCCATTCTCTATGGCTCCCCGAGACAGACGTGCTGGTTTCTAGACATACCCTAGGACTGAGACCTGACTTCTAGTTTCGGTGATGTGACCAAGGCCCTCCGACTCTCACACCCTCTGCCTATCTTCTCTGCCAACAAAAAAGACATCTGCCTGGATATCATAATCATGCTTGCCCTGAACTCTCCACTCTTAGGTCCTGTAACATACAGTGAAAGTCTTCTTGTTCCTTTCACTGTTGCCACCCAATAGACTGGACTCCCACTTGCTGCCCCGCATTGTGTCCTCCGGCCGCCAGCCACTCTCCCCCTGGCTATAGCACGATGCATCCTCAGTGTCCGTCCTCCCGCTTCTTGGGTTGGGGAGGGACTGTTCTAGGTCTGCTTCCAGCCCATTCTACCCCATTTCAGTGGACGAGGCATCCATCCATGACACACCAGGCAGTGGGACCAGGGCAGGCTTTGCAAATGCAACATGGCATTAGAGAACCTGGAATCCAGTTAGTGAGGGACTTAAATGGTCAGAAACTTTTAAGACCCACCTATTGATGTTGATCAATAAGCAATCTTATGAATGGTCCTTTCGTTCCAGGAATTNGGAGTAACTGTAGCTCAGTCCCAAGGGAGTACTGCAGAGAGAGTAAATTGCAAACATAGATTTGGCCCCAAATGGGACCAGGGTAGAGCTGGGTTATTTATAGCCTCAAGCCCATTTGTCATTAAGGGCTGTCCCCTCAGAGATGTAAATTCTCAAGCACTTCTGATTCTCTGTACACACAATTAAAGGAGGTTCTGGAGCCCTAGGGCAGCCCTTTGATAAAAATTCAGGGACTGATTTTGCCAATGGAAAGGTACTCAAAATTGTTTGCACAAAATTGATAAATGGCAAAGGAATCCAAGGGGATACAGGAAGCACTTTATGTTACCTGCTAAATCAAGAAAAGAGCTTAGCATGGTTTCTCGCAATCCTAACTGATCAGTACAATCTCTCTTTATTATCTACAGTGTATAAACAAATATTATCTGGAAAGACAAAGAAAGAAAAGGGGGAAATGAGGCATCCATCCATGGCACACCAGGCAGTGGGACCAGGGCAGACTTTGCAAATGCAACATGGCATTAGGGAACCTGGAATCCAGTTAGTGAGGGACTTAAATGGTCAGAAACTTTTAAGACCCACCTATTGATGTTGATCAATAAGCAACCTTATGAATGGTCCTTTCATTCCAGGAATTCATGGCTCAGATTCAGTGCTGAAAGTGTGTTTCCTGACGTGAGTAACCACAGTCTGTTGCTTGTAGCTTACAGAGTACATGACCTTGCTGGACTCCATTCTCTCGTCCTGGAGGGGAGAGGCCCTCCAACTCTAAAACGTTATGATTTGACATACCAGTCGTGTCCGACTCTGGGTGACCCCATAGACGGCAGCCCACCAGGCTCCCCTGTCCCTGGGATTTTCCAGGCAAGAGTGCTGGAGTGGGGTGCCATTGCTTTCTCCAATGCATGAAAGTGAAAAATGAAAGTGAAGTCACTCAGTCGTGTCTGACCCTCAGGACCCCATGGACTGCAGCCTTCCAGGCTCCTCCGTCCATGGGATTTTCCAGGCAAGAGTGCTGGAGTGGGGTGCCATTGCCTTCTCCAATGCAAGATGAACACTCCATCAATTCCAAGCCACATTCTCCACGGTCATGCATCCCCAGTGTTAAGTATTTTCCTGCCTCACTAAAACAGTGTTACAGATAGTGCAGCTTTGTTTCCCGTGTCTATACTCTGCAGATATATATGGTACTCACCAGGCTAGCTTCTTGTAGCTGCCTGTGTTGCATTTTTCTCCTAACTGTGATTGATTAGCTTGTGTGTGTGTGTCCCTCTCTCTTTCCATCTTCCTCCCTCTCTCTCCTCTCCCTCTTATTTTTTGTGCATTGAAAATGAGCTGAAGTCCCTTCCTACTTTGATTTTGAAGATTACAGCTTTTAGGATGTAGTGGTTAAGGGGTTAGATGAGAAGCAACAAATGTACTCAGGCGGGATGTCTGATGCTACTAATTACTCACCAAGATATGGATAAGACCATTTTTGTAAGCCATGAATTGGCTCATTTGAAATTCCTCTGTTTTTGTCTTAGAAGAGAGAAGAGGGAAGAAAGAAGAAAGTCAAAGGATGAAAGAACAAAAGAAGCTCCCCATAGAAAGACAGAATCTTCTGCCAGCACATTTAAGAAACTAAATGGTGCCAGGTGCCAAGCAGATCGAGGGGCCCTGCTTACTGCCTAGAGAATAATGCAGGAGGGGAGGGAGCGTGTAAATAACGCAGGGGCGGGGAGGGAGCACAAGGCAGGCAGTTCTTTCTGAGTGAGGGAGGGACCGGGCTTCGGAGACTGTCTTGTCTCATCTGGTAGCACAGGTAGGCACAAAAGCTTATCAAAGTCATGAATCTAAGTCATGAATTCCTGGAACGAAAGGACCATTCATAAGATTGCTTATTGATCAACATCAATAGGTGGGTCTTAAAAGTTTCTGACCATTTAAGTCCCTCACTAACTGGATTCCAGGTTCTCTAATGCCATGTTGCATTTGCAAAGCCTGCCCTGGTCCCACTGCCTGGTGTGTCATGGATGGATGCCTCGTCCACTGAAATGGGGTAGAATGGGCTGGAAGCAGACCTAGAACAGTCCCTCCCCAACCCAAGAAGCGGGAGGACGGACACTGAGGATGCATCGTGCTATAGCCAGGGGGAGAGTGGCTGGCGGCCGGAGGACACAATGCGGGGCAGCAAGTGGGAGTCCAGTCTATTGGGTGGCAACAGTGAAAGGAACAAGAAGACTTTCACTGTATGTTACAGGACCTAAGAGTGGAGAGTTCAGGGCAAGCATGATTATGATATCCAGGCAGATGTCTTTTTTGTTGGCAGAGAAGATAGGCAGAGGGTGTGAGAGTCGGAGGGCCTTGGTCACATCACCGAAACTAGAAGTCAGGTCTCAGTCCTAGGGTATGTCTAGAAACCAGCACGTCTGTCTCGGGGAGCCATAGAGAATGGAAGATGAGTGAATAAGATGGAGGTCATTGTTGAGAAGGTCACTAGTTTCCTGGGGCTGCCACAATAAAATAATATACACTAAGTAGCTTTTAAAAAATGGAAATTTATTATCTTATCATTCTTCAAGCTGAAGTCTGAAACATAGGTATCAGGTTTTTGTAAGCTCAGGGGGTGATTCCTGTCCTATGTTTTTCCTAGTTTCTGGTGGTTGCCCACAGTTCCTGGAGTTCCTTGACTTGGGGCTGTATTACTCCAATCTCTGCCTCTGTCTTTCCCAGCATCAGGCTCTTTTCAAATGAGTCAGATCTTTGCATCAGGTGGCCAAAATATTGGAGCTTCAGCTTCAGCCTTTCCAATGAACACTCAGGACTGATTTCCTTTAGGACTGACTGGTTGGATATCCTTGCAATCCAAGGGACTCTCAAGAGTCTTCTCCAACACTACAGTTCAAAAGCATCAATTCTTCGGCACATCAATTTCCCTGATGCTGGGAGGCATTGAGGGCAGGAGAAGGGGACGATAGAGGATGAGATGGCTGAATGGCATCACCGACTCAATGGACATGAGTTTGAGTGAACTCCAGGAGGTGGTGATGGACAGGGAGGCCTGGCGTGCTGCGGTCCATGGGGCTGCAGGGAGCAGGACACGACTGAGCGGCTGAACTGAACTGACCTGCCTCTGTCATCACGTGGTGCTCTCCCCGTGTGCCTCTGTGTCTCTGCTTTCTCTTCTTATACAGACACAAGTCATCGGGTGAGGGTCCACCCGCATCCAGTACAACTTCATTTAGTTTAACTTACTACATCTGCAAAGACCCTATTGTCTTAAGTCAAATCTGAGGTTCTGGGTAGACAGGAACTTGGGAATGGGGAGGATGGGTGTGGAGAGGGACATTATTCAACCCATTCGAGTTGAACCCACCAACTACCGATGCTCTGCAGAACGTGGTGCTAGACTATGGACACAAGTTTGTGCTCTGGTTTTGGGAACAAAAGCTGAAGTCAAGGTATAACCATAAGACACAGAATAACTATGTTTCCAGAGCTGATGATGGAAGCCACGAAATGGTGACTCCAGTTCCATATTTAAGAAATAACCCCAATATTCAGTTCACATGTTTAGTTTGAGTCAGGGTTGAGCTCCCATTGAAGAATGCTATTTAAAGTAGTATACCTCTCCTGCCTCTTCAAGCTTCAGGTACAACCCAGGAAGAGTATCAGCTCTTCCCCTTGCCATCCATCCTTTCTTCATAAGGATCATCAGACATTTGAATAGGACTAGAAACCCTGATGCTTTACTTCCACATTCGCCTTGGATGGATTTTCTTGGAATATTTTGTAAATAACAGGACACCTCTGAGACTGTGAGAAAGTTCACACCTGTGGAGAGAAATAAATAAGACTTTAAGAGTCTGTCAAAGAAAGAAATTTGAGACTTTCCTGCTGAACAGCTCTGACAAGGTTAATGGTGTCAATACCACCAAATAAGGTCAAGAACAATCAGGAGGGAGGAGGGATGCATTAGCCCAGGGTAGACATGCTGAGATGAGAAGTAGGCTTGAGGTTACGGGGAGAAACAGATACAAGCTTTATGAGCAAAGACTTGGAGAGACTGAACTCAGATTGTTAGGACAAATGGAACAACTCAACTGGTAAAGTCCATTTGCCAAGCTAGATCCAGTAAAGCCAGGGGTCATAGGAAACACTCAAGATTCCCTGAGGGGCAGGCCACCTCTCAGGCAAAGATAAACAGGGCATCGGTAGGGAGGAGAATGCCTGGGGCTGGGGGATCTTCTAACAGAGTCTCCCCCTTTGCCCACTAGACGGTTAACCCACGCGCATCTGAACACCCACTGCTGTTCACCATCATTGTTCAGTGATTCTTCTCTTGTGAATTAATTACTCTAGCAAGCTGAGTAGGGTAATATTGGAAGAAAAGAATGTAAACAGAAAAGGTGACGAGACAAGAAAGAAAAATGATTTATTTTTAAGATATTATCACTAACTTGTGGCTGGATCATATTACAAGTAAGAAAAAAGAAAAAAAGACTTCATTTTGTTATTGTCAATTCACTCCCTTACATTTGGATCTCTCTTTCTCAACAGTTTAATCTGACGTTTTCTGAAAGTTTACAGCCCGGTTAGGAATAGTTACAGTGGAATGATGGGACCTGGTACAGTTCATATAACACATAGATTTATGTCATTTGTTCCCTTTAAGAGTCAGTAAGTGTAAGAATTACTGTTAATTCATCTCATGGAGGGAAAAGCAAGCAGCAACTGGAAATAAGTTGAGCCAGGACTAGTATCTGGGACTCCTGACTCGAATTTCAGGGCTATTTCTACACAGCACCCTTCCCCGCAGGGCAAGGGAAGAACCTTGAATGAGAACGTCCGCTTCAGAGGCGGGTGAGCCGGCAGTGATGCTTCTCCACCGTCTCAGGGCAGAGTCCGGATGGATGCTCCCTGGAAGCGCCGGCTGACAGCTCCGCGGCGGGGCTGATGACTGAGCTGTCGGGAGGAGGAGGGCTTGAGCTCCAGCCCTGCTTGCCGAGACACCAGGGCCACAAAGCCAGGAGCGGCTCTGCTGCCGTCGTCACTTAATTAGCTGAGCGCCACCCTCCTTTTGCAGTCGTCTCGAAGACGCTTGCAATTGTGCAGCTTTCTTGGACGTTCATCCCATGAAAGGCTCTTTCACACCTGCTCCTTCAGTCCCTGGGGAGCTGGATAGGAAGGGCAGAAAGAAGTGTAATGGGGATTCTACGAAGAGGCCTCCGCACCGTCTTCCCCTGTGGTCTCGTTTCTATCGCGTTCTCCCCTGGTGAGGTGCCTGGGTAGCTACCTGGATACAACATATGAATTTCTTTTAAATCTCATCATTACTCACTGAGGTATAGAAAACACACTCTGGCACCTTCCTGCCTCACTCATTTAAAATGCCTTTTGCTACGTATATTTTTATTTAAGCGAAAGGAAAAAAGAAAAGAGGGAACAGACTCAGAAGATGAAGACACAAAAGAGAGTCCCTTGGGTTGGAGAACGACGTTGCCAAACCGTCCGCCTCCCAGGCGCTGACAAAGCGCAGACACAGCAGCGCCTCCCACCCCGCGCGGAACAGACAGGAGCCGCGCAGCTGTAAGGGAAAAAACCCGCTTCAGAGAAGCGCAGCTCTCCCCTCACAGGAGTTGAGAACTGGCTTCAACTGCCTCCCGAGCTCTAGGAAGAAAAGCATGAAATGGCTGTCAGAGATAAAGCGCCCATAAAATTTTGCTAAGCTGGAATGGCAGGAACTTCATCTTTTTCGCTTTTCCTTCAAAGCCTTGGATGCAAAAAGACTCCATCAGGGCTGGGACTCTGCGCAGGATAACAAGAGACTATATTTGATCCAGGCTACCATGGATTGTGCTGACTTCCTCAACTTTTGGGAAAAGAAGGGTGGTCAGCAGGGCCAAGCCTGTTCCTCCAAGACTGCATGGAACTGTCAGGGGAATCACACTAATGGAAACCGCCCACCCTGGCTGGGCACCATAGTAACCATTTGCAGGAGTTGTTTTATGACGGGAGATCCTGATAAGGAATATGGAAGTAAAAAGCCACCACCAACCAGAAGAGTTCGGGAAAGGTCTAAAGGAGACACCGCGTGTCTGTCCACTTCCCAGAATCCCTCGCGCGAGCATCCATCTTGGCTGAGCGATGCGTGCACCACCAGGAAAGACTCTGAATTAGAATGATTGGCCAAAGACCACCTGGAAACTAATCCCATCACCATAAACCCGACATTGCGAGCCACGTGGCACAGCAGTTCTCCCGGGTTCCCTTACCCCACTGCTCTCCACCTGGGTGCCCTTTCCCAATAAAATCTCTTGCTTGGTCAGCACGTGTCTCCTCGGACAGTTCTTTTCTGAGTGTTAGACAAGAGCCTGCCCTTGGGGCCCTGTAGGGGTCCCCCCTTCCTACAACAGAACCATGGATGACACCACCCCAGCTCTCAGGTGGAAGTCCCCCCCCAACACCCCATCAAGCTGGCTCCTCGCTTTTCTGACTAACACTCCCATCTGCAACTCCTGTCTCACTCATTCTGGCTGCCTGGAAACACAAAAGCACTCAGTGGTACTCTAAGCCCTCACTTCAAATACCAATCATGAGCCTTCTCAAAGATTCTAGACACTTGGGCGATCTTCTGACATGGATGGGACGTAGTAGAAGGGCAATTGAGAGGAAGGAAGAGAATTGAAACTTAGTGTGGAAACCAACCTCCACCTTCCCCACTCAGTTTTTGTTGTTTTGGGAGAAAATAAGACTTCACTCCTTCAATTGTATCCTTCTCTACTTGCCAGCTCACTTTCACTTTTCACTTTCATGCACTGCAGAAGGAAATAGCAACCACTCCAGTATTCTTGCCTGGAGAATCCCAGGGACGGGGGATCTTGGTGGGCTGCCATCTACGGGGTCGCACAGTGTTGGACACGACTGAAGTGACTTAGCAGCAGCAGCAGCAGCAGCAGCTACTTGCCAGTATGTCGTTTCTCCCTCTCTCCATGCCTTCCTCCTTCAGCCCTTATACTCCAGGAGTGATACGTGTCATTATCTGCTGACAGTAGAATCTATTCTGGGATTNTCACTTTCACTTTTCACTTTCATGCATTGGAGAAGGAAATAGCAACCACTCCAGTGTTCTTGCCTGGAGAATCCCAGGGACGGGGGAGCTTGGTGGGCTGCCATCTACGGGGTCGCACAGTGTTGGACACGACTGAAGCGACTTAGCAGCAGCAGCAGCAGCAGCTACTTGCCAGTATGTCGTTTCTCCCTCTCTCCACGCCTTCCTCCTTCAGCCCTTATACTCCAGGAGTGATACGTGGCATTATCTGCTGACAGTAGAATCTATTCTGGGATTTTTTTTTTTTAAGTGTTTTCCAAGTGGACACGGCAACAACTTAGCAAGGGTTCAAAATTAAGGACATTGAAGAAATTGATGGCTTTCTTTTAAGGATCTGACTGAGACTGTCTGTGCCTCTCATAAAGGCACTGACCTTTATCCTGGGAGAGAGAGGGAAGAACGTAAAAGAGTCATCTCAATACAATGGGCCAATGGGAATAACCGAATAAGACATTGTGTATAATCTTTGTGGTATGAATTGTACAGAGACTGTGGACAGAAGACAACTTTCCACTTGATTCCCCTCTGCCAATTTCACCTTAATCTCCAAGATCCCTGGGTGGCAGCCTCCATCACATCTACTTGAATCTATTAAAAAAGAGTTGGTCCAGGAAAAGAGGACTGTGACAATCAAACATCCTTGACTTTGGTGAACTCACAAAATTCTTAAAAATTTCTTTTCCTTGATACTAATTTCAAGTCACCTAAACTAATTGCGCCTTCAAAACTCTTGATCAGGACTTCAGGTTGCAAAATCCAGTTGTTAACCAAGGGGGGAAAGGAGGGAAAAAAGGGGAACGTGGCCATTTAAGAAAACGTGGGCAGAGAGAGAGAAATGGAAATGTCATACCCGATGACCAGTAAATATCTTTGATAAACAGCTGGATTCGAAGTAAAATTCAGCTGCTGCCTCAAAGATAGTGCTACTAACCTCCTTGAATAAACATGAGCGGCTCTATCTCAGATATACACCACTTCTCTGTGAGCTGTCTCTCCCACAGGTTGCTGTAATCTGGCCCCCTCGCTCATTTCACGTCTGACATGAAGCTGAGCAGCTCCACAGCCACGGGAAGGGACATACAGTCCTGAATCTGCTCCGTCTTGCACAAGCCCGATGAGTCCAAGACTGAGCAGCCGCTTCAGGCTAGCCAGGGCACCAGCACTCTGAACACGATTTATTCATGTTCTCCGGACCCAGGACTTCAGGTTATCATCTATGGGACTGAGTTTGTTATACTATTTCCAGCAGATAGAATGTTTCCCTCTGTTGCTTTCCTATATAAGCAGCGTCAGAGTGGGATGAAAGTGCCTGTTACTTTATCATTGCTTTTGTGTGGTTGCCAAGTCATGTCTGACTCCCTTGTGATGCCATGGGCTATAGCCCACCAGGCTCCTCTGTCCATGGGATTTCCCAGGCAAGGACACTGGAGTGGGTTGTCATTTCCTTCTCCAGGGGATCTTCTGGATCCAGGGATCAAACTCACATCCCCTGCATTGGCAGGGGGATTCTTCATCACTGAGCCCCATGCATACACACTAGTTGCTTCAGTCATGTCCGACTCTGTGCAACCCTATGGACAGCAGCCCTCCAGGCTCCTCTGTCCACAGGATTCTCCAGACAAGAATACTGGAGTGGGTTGCCATTTCCTTCTCCCAAAGGGAGCCCAAATCAACTATACTTCATTTTTAAAAATTCACTGCGATGATATGCAAAATCAAAATAATAACATGAAACAAAATAATAAAAAGATATGGAGTATGACCTTTCCCCAGTGTGATGGTATTTGGGGATGGTGCCTGAGGGAAGTGGTTAGGCCATGCAGGTGGAGCCCTCATGAATGGGACTGCTGCCTCAAATAAAGAGGCCTCAGAGAGTTCATTCACCCCTCTGTTGTGTGCGGACCCAGCAAGAAGACCGCCACCTGTGGACTAAGAAGCAGGCTCTCACCAGTCACTGAATGTGCTGGCGCCGTGATCTTGAACATCCCAGCCTCCTGAGTTACAAGGAATACATTTCTGTTACTTATAAACCATCCAGTCTATAGTAGCTTTTTTATAGCTCTGAGAGATTAAGACAGAGCAGATTAATATTTCTGAGCACCCGATATGCACCAAATACTATATAAAATATTCAACTGAGCAGTGAAACAGGAATGACTGTAGACATGGAAACTGAATTTCTGGAATCAAATGATTTGCCCTGATTCCATAGCTTAAAAAGTTCGTGTTTGGAATCTGACTATTCTTGTGTCAATATCCACATGCTTTCCAAAATGCTGTGACCTCTTTCCCAAGAGAGTTCTCAACTGTGGTTGAAAGCCTATGTCAAGTGTGTCTTACCATCTAAAACCAAAAAATGCTTCCTTGTGTCTTGTCTAAATCCTTCCTGTTACACTGTGAATACCTCCCATTTCTTATTATCCTCTGATTTACCTCAAATGCATCTTTACAAATTAAGTGACATCTCAACCTTTTGGGGATATATCATCTAATTCCTTTGGGACCATTGCTTCTATCTTTGCAAAGTTATAGGAATTGATTAAGGTTGCATTGGGGTTAGAACACTGATGTGTATGGGTAAGATTTAAAAGGGGAGTGATTCTGCTTCATTGCTAAGAGTAAGATGCTCCCTAGGTGAAAATATCTTTTGTAAATTCAAGTACAATGATCTTATATTATCCATACCCCACACTGTAATCTGCTCCTGTCTCCCAGGGGCTCCCCATTACATATTGAATCTTTGGGGGGTTTTCTTTAAAGCCTTTCATTACCAAACAGGGGAGCAAATGTGTAAAAAGGAAATTGGCAGGCATCCCAGAGTGATCTGAGGGGCTGAGAATCAGAATGCTAAACTACCATTCAAAATGTAAGTAATTAAAATTAATTAAAAATCATTAGGCAAACCTTCACTTTTGCAATTTCAAGGTGCAACCCAACTCACCAAGCTCATCAAGGATGTGCATGCTGTCAAGACTATGTGAAGGATTTCCATGACCTGAGCAAGGACTGAGGGACTGAGCTAGAGGAAGCTGGATCAAGGTACCACAGTGAGTCAAAACCTTAGTTTAAAAAATGAGTAGGAAAAAAAAAGAACATGTCAATGAGATGGATGCAGGACTCACTCTTTGATCATCAATCAACTGCTTCTTTTCTCTTCAGGGCTCAGGATTCCCAAAGAGCTCTGCTATTTCAGCCTCATGGAAAGCCTCAGATTTCACTCCAGGTTGCTTATGGTCTGATTTGGAAGGGTGAGACAGAGAAGAAGCTGGGAATAGCAAAAAGGAAACACAGGAGGAAAATGTATCATTCACTGATCCAACTACATTTTAGACTGCCTGCCATAGAGGTCAGCATTGTGCTCAGTCCAGTTCAGCTTGGTCATATCCGGCTCTTTGCGACCCCCTGGACTGCAGCATTCCAGGCCTCCCTGTCCATCACCAACTCCCAGAGCTTGTTCAAACTCATTTCCATTGAGTTGGTGATGCCATCCAGCCATCTCATCCTCTGTCATCCCCTTCTCCTCCTACCTTCAATCTTTCCCAGCATCTATTCCAATAGGTCAGTTCTTCTCATCAGGTAGCCAAAGTATTGGAGCTTCAGCTTCAGCATTAGTCCTGCCAATGAATATTCAGGACTATTTACTTTAGGATGGACTGGTTGTATCTCCTTGCTGTCCAAGGGACTCTCAAGAGTCTTCTGCAACACCATAGTTCGAAAGCATCCATTGTTCAGTGCTCAGCTTTCTTTATGGTCCAACTCTGACATCCATACATAATTACTGGAACAACCATAGCTTTGACTACATGTACTTTTGTTAGTAAAGTAATGTCTCTGCTTTTTAATATGTATCTAGGTTTGTCTTAGCTTTTCTTCCAAGGAGGAAGCATCTTTTAATTTCATGACTGCAGTCAGCATCTGCAGTGATTTTGGAGCCCAAGAAAATAAAGTCGCTCATTGTTTCTATTGTTTCCCAATCGATTTGCCATGAAGTGATGGGAATGGATGCCATGATCTTAGGTTTTCAAATGTTGCATTTTAAGCCAGTTTTTTTCACTCTTGTCTTTTACTTTCATCAAGAGGCTCTTTAGTTTCTCTTCACTTTCTGCCATAAGGGTGGTGTCATCTGCATATCTGAGGTTATTGACATTTCTCCCTACAATCTTGATTCCAGTTTATGATTCATCCAGTTTTGCATTTTGCATAATGTACTCTGCATATAAGTTAAATAAGCAGGATGACAATATACAGCTTTTAGGTACTCCTTTCCCAATTTGGAACCAGTCCATTGTTCCATGTCCGGTTCTAACTGTTGCTTCTTGATCTACATACAGATTTCTCATGAAGCAGGTAAAGTGGTCTAACATTTCCATTTCTTTAAGAATTTTCCACAGTTTGATGTGTTCCACATAGTCAAAGGCTTTAGTCAAAGGCTTTAATGTAGTCAATGAGGCAGAAATAAACTTTTTTTTTTTTT
>SJYW01022312.1:74226-86527 GCA_006410735.1 Raphicerus campestris
ACTTTCATCAAGAGGCTCTTTAGTTTCTCTTCACTTTCTGCCATAAGGGTGGTGTCATCTGCATATCTGAGGTTATTGACATTTCTCCCTGCAATCTTGATTCCAGTTTATGATTCATCCAGTTTTGCATTTTGCATAATGTACTCTGCATATAAGTTAAATAAGCAGGATGACAATATACAGCTTTTAGGTACTCCTTTCCCAATTTGGAACCAGTCCATTGTTCCATGTCCGGTTCTAACTGTTGCTTCTTGATCTACATACAGATTTCTCATGAAGCAGGTAAAGTGGTCTAACATTTCCATTTCTTTAAGAATTTTCCACAGTTTGATGTGTTCCACATAGTCAAAGGCTTTAGTCAAAGGCTTTAATGTAGTCAATGAGGCAGAAATAAACTTTTTTTTTTTTTGAACTCTCTCGCTTTTTCTATGATCCAACAGATGTTGGCAATTTGATCTCTGGTTCCTCTGCTTTTTCTAAATCTAGCTTGCACATCTGGAAATTCTGGGTTCATGTACTGTTGAAGCCTCACTTGGACAAATTTGAGCATTACTTTGCTAGATGAGTCCAATTGTGCAGTAGCTTGAATAGTCTTTGGCATTGTCTTTCGTTGGGATTGGAATGAAAACTGACTTTTTCCAGTCCTGTGGTCATTGGTGAGTTTTCCAAATTTGCTGGCATACTGAATNAGATCAAATTGTAGTTAGAAGACCACTGCCAGGGATGCAGTGAAAGTGTTTCCTGTCCTGAGGAAGAAAAGGATGACATTAGCTCAAGTTCCTTTTCAGCTCTCAGGTTCTATGAGTTGTTGGCATGCGGAACATGCCAAGCTATATTCTGAAGCAGTTGGAGGCCCAAGAATTGAACTCAAGCCTTGGTCTCCAGTCCTTGGAAATTTTGAGCACAGGAGTGAGTTAGGCATCAGGACAAACTTGAATCTAGGGTTTTCCCAAAAGCAAAAGAACAAATAGATGGGAAAACAGTGGAAACAGTGACAGACTTTATTTTGGAGGGGCTCCAAAATCACTGCAGATGGTGACTGCAGCCATGAAATTAAAAGACGCTTGCTCCTTAGAAGAGAAGCTATGACCAACCTAGATAGCATATTAAAAAGCAGAGACATTACTTTGCCGACTAAGGTCCGTCTAGTCAAAGCTATGGCTTTTCCAGTAGTCATGTACGGATGTGAGAATTGGACCATAAAGAAAGCTGAGTGCAGAAAAACTGATACGTTTGAACTGTGGTGGTGGAGAAGACTCTTGAGAGTCCCTGGAACACCTTGAACAGCAAGGAGATCCAACCAGTCCATCCAAAAGGAAGTCAGTCCTGAGTATTCATTGGAAAGACTGATACTGAAGCTGAAACTCCAATCCTTTGGCCACCTGATGAGAAGAACTGACGCGTCTGAAAAGATCCTGATGCTGGGAAAGACTGAAGGCAGGAGGAGAAGGGGAGGAGAGAGGATGAGAAGGCTAGATGGCATCACTGACTCAATGGACATGAGTCTGAGTATGCCCCAGGAGTTGGTGATGGACAGGGAGGCCTGGCGTGCTGCAGTCCACGGGGTCACAAAGAGTGAGACACGACTGAGCAACTCAACCGAACTGAAAAGAACAAATGAAATGCTGCACATCCCACTCCTTGCTATGCAATGGGGAGACCTCACTGTCAGCAGAGTCTTCCTACCAGGACCCCAGGAGGAAGACGATGCCAGTGGTTCCTCTGCTCTGTGTGAGGAGAAGGCCCAGAAGATTGGGTGCAAATATCATAGACATATTTAGAGTCTATCTTTCTAAGTTCTGTTTTCACCATGCCTTTTGTCATCTCTCCTCCTCCTGCTAGGGGATTCAACTTATTTTAACATGAATGATTTTAACATGGTGAATTTTATCCATCTTCTGCTCCTCCCTCTCCTCCCCCCAAAAAGAGAAATGTATTTAAGTCCTACATCCTCACAACTCAAAATGCGTCTTTATTTGGAAATAGAGGAATTGCAGATGTAATAAGTTAAGATGAGGCCGTATTGGAGTAGCGTAGGTCCTAACCCATCTCAACTGGTGTTTTTGCAGACAGAGACATGGAAAGAATACCATGTGAATTGGACAGATGTATCTGTAAGTCAGTAATCATCAAACATTACAGGTAATACAGAAGCTAGGAAGGGGCACAGAAGGATTTTCCTCCAAGTTTCTGAGGGAATATGGTCCTTCTGACACCTTGATTTCAGACTTTAAGTTGCTAGAATTGAGAGACAATACCTTTCAGTGGTTCTAAACTCCCTAGTTGGTGGCGCTTTTTTATCGTTGGCCCTCAGCAATGTCACACAGTGAGTCTCCCCTTATTGGCCTTGGTTATTTAGAAACAGATCTGTCTCTTTTCCTTTGAGGCCATAGCAGAGGGCCCACNAATGTGCATTTCTGGGGCAGGTTGACAGGAGTAAAGAGGCACATTAGAGATCAATGAAAAAGATTGCTCCTGGCAACCCTATGATAGATGAGATGAGATAAGGATCAAATTAAGGGAAACCTTCATAACCACGAAATACTTTCCTGTAATTGCTTCTTAGATGATTGGGATCCAACATCATAGAACCTTTTTTAGGCAAAAAACGGCCTGAAGATGTCACAACCTCAATTTCAGAAACAAGCAAATGAGAACATCAGTTATGTACTTTCAATGTTACCTTCATGTTCAAGGGTCATCATATTTATTACGCTGAGAACAGACATCCAGATGAGGATGTTTATTGCGACTGGAAAAATCTGAAGGATTGGAAATCAGGATATAGTCCAAATTGAAGGAGTCGGGGGAATTTATTCTGGAGAATAAGGGGTTGAGAAATGGAAACAATGGCTACTTTTGAAAACTTGAAGAACAATCTTTTAAGTAAACAAATAGTTCTTATATATTTTTTCTTTCTTCAGGAAATTCCAACAAAAATCTAACAGAAATTGAGCAGGAAAAAAAAGAGACTGATACTCAGACTGAAGCAGCAATGTCTGACCTCTCTGACCTGTCACAGACATCTGTGAGGGGCTCCCCAGACACCCTAGAACTGAAGAGAACACTTTGGAAAACATCCCCTGGAGGCAAGAGCTAAGGTTAACTAGAGAGAAGCTGAAATCAGCGGTTAGAATTTGACTCAGAATCAAAAAGACTTCTCCTGTAATTAAAGCTGACCTACCAGGACTTGGGATGCTCTGTGATGCAGAGCTCACTTTGAAGAGATCAAATTGTAGTTAGAAGACCACTGCCAGGGATGCAGTGAAAGTGTTTCCTGTCCTGAGGAAGAAAAGGATGACATTAGCTCAAGTTCCTTTTCAGCTCTCAGGTTCTATGAGTTGTTGGCATGCGGAACATGCCAAGCTATATTCTGAAGCAGTTGGAGGCCCAAGAATTGAACTCAAGCCTTGGTCTCCAGTCCTTGGAAATTTTGAGCACAGGAGTGAGTTAGGCATCAGGACAAACTTGAATCTAGGGTTTTCCCAAAAGCAAAAGAACAAATAGATGGGAAAACAGTGGAAACAGTGACAGACTTTATTTTGGAGGGGCTCCAAAATCACTGCAGATGGTGACTGCAGCCATGAAATTAAAAGACGCTTGCTCCTTAGAAGAGAAGCTATGACCAACCTAGATAGCATATTAAAAAGCCGACTAAGGTCCGTCTAGTCAAAGCTATGGCTTTTCCAGTAGTCATGTACAGATGTGAGAATTGGACCATAAAGAAAGCTGAGTGCAGAAAAATTGATACGTTTGAACTGTGGTGGTGGAGAAGACTCTTGAGAGTCCCTTGAACACCTTGAACAGCAAGGAGATCCAACCAGTCCATCCAAAAGAAAGTCAGTCCTGAGTATTCATTGGAAAGACTGATACTGAAGCTGAAACTCCAATCCTTTGGCCACCTGATGAGAAGAACTGACGCGTCTGAAAAGATCCTGATGCTGGGAAAGACTGAAGGCAGGAGGAGAAGGGGAGGAGAGAGGATGAGAAGGCTAGATGGCATCACTGACTCAATGGACATGAGTCTGAGTATGCCCCAGGAGTTGGTGATGGACAGGGAGGCCTGGCGTGCTGCAGTCCACGGGGTCACAAAGAGTGAGACACGACTGAGCAACTCAACCGAACTGAAAAGAACAAATGAAATGCTGCACATCCCACTCCTTGCTATGCAATGGGGAGACCTCACTGTCAGCAGAGTCTTCCTACCAGGACCCCAGGAGGAAGACGATGCCAGTGGTTCCTCTGCTCTGTGTGAGGAGAAGGCCCAGAAGATTGGGTGCAAATATCATAGACATATTTAGAGTCTATCTTTCTAAGTTCTGTTTTCACCATGCCTTTTGTCATCTCTCCTCCTCCTGCTAGGGGATTCAACTTATTTTAACATGAATGATTTTAACATGGTGAATTTTATCCATCTTCTGCTCCTCCCTCTCCTCCCCCCAAAAAGAGAAATGTATTTAAGTCCTACATCCTCACAACTCAAAATGCGTCTTTATTTGGAAATAGAGGAATTGCAGATGTAATAAGTTAAGATGAGGCCGTATTGGAGTAGCGTAGGTCCTAACCCATCTCAACTGGTGTTTTTGCAGACAGAGACATGGAAAGAATACCATGTGAATTGGACAGATGTATCTGTAAGTCAGTAATCATCAAACATTACAGGTAATACAGAAGCTAGGAAGGGGCACAGAAGGATTTTCCTCCAAGTTTCTGAGGGAATATGGTCCTTCTGACACCTTGATTTCAGACTTTAAGTTGCTAGAATTGAGAGACAATACCTTTCAGTGGTTCTAAACTCCCTAGTTGGTGGCGCTTTTTTATCGTTGGCCCTCAGCAATGTCACACAGTGAGTCTCCCCTTATTGGCCTTGGTTATTTAGAAACAGATCTGTCTCTTTTCCTTTGAGGCCATAGCAGAGGGCCCACGATGGGCAGAAAGTTGGCAGGTGGCTTTCTCTGCTTTGCACCTCACCTCCTGTGTTATGGAAAGATCACTCTCTGACATCTTGAGGATGCTGGCAGGCAGGAGAGCAGAATGAGTGTCAGGGAGCATGAATATTGTCTTGAAGTGGGTCTTGATTTGATTGGCCTAGCTGCCTCATCACTTTGGAATTTAATCCAGCGCTTTGCAAAATGGAGATGATGCTCTTTTCATATTTTCTTATCTCCTTGGAGTCACTTCTTCTGGGTAATTTCAGAGCATGAAAGATAACAAAACCTTTGAGCTGCTCTGATGGGAGTATAAGGACTCCCATCAACACAGGTAGCCCTGGGCTATCACAGGAGAGCAGGGCCACTCAGGGAGAGCTGGAGGCCAGAGCCAGAGCAGAAGGGTGGGCTGGGCACAGGTGAGGTCCAAACCGGGAGCGTCACGTGCGTGCTCAGTTGTGTCGGACTCTTTGTGACCCTGTGGGCTGTGGCCCACCAGGCTCCTCTGTCCATGGGATTCTCCAGGCAAGAATGTTGGAGTGGGTTGCCATTTCCTCTTCCAGGGGAACGTCCTGACCCAGGGATCGAACCCAGGTCTCCTGCATCTCCTGCATTGCTGGAGGATTCTTTACCACTGAGCCACTGGGGAAGCCCCAGAATCAGGAGAGCAGTCAGTAAAACAGAAAGGGCACACAGCTGTCCTGAAACCAGAGGAGGAAACCGAGCTCAGACTTGAGTCACGTGAAGTCAGCCAAGAGGACGCAGATAAGGTGTGGAGTCCAGAGCAGCAGTCCAGGTGGGCAGCCAGCTGGCAGGGATGTGGGCAAAAGCAAGACAGACTGTACCATCAGGAACAATGGAGGCTTAAGTGGAGAAACTGGAGCCAAGCAGAGGGCAGGTCGGCACCTGGGGTTCTGTAAGAGCAAACTGGGTTTAATAACTGATCCTAGACAGAACCGTTTGCCTTCTATTGAAGTTTTAAGATGCCTTTTGGGTCTGCACCTATGAAAACCAGAGTATCATGCAAATTTTACTTATGAGAGACAGTAATTAAAACCTTGCATTCAGCAGGAACACAGTAAAGATAATTTCTGCAGTTATAGCGAATCTTCAAGGTAAGACCAGTTCTGTGGGTCCTGTGGTTGGCACGTAGGTACGTTCCAAACCAGTGTTGACCTCTCCAGCTACCCCTCTATTGAGCCCTGTCGCTTACCTTAGAACAATCAACACAAACTGCTTTCATAACTTGGAAAAAACACTAAGTCCTCTGCAGTCTGAAAATAGACTGAAATTCACTGTCTTACTGTGTTATTTCCCTATTAGAGCTTTGACCTACTCATTCCTATTCTGCGAGTTTCAGGTTTTCAATCCATAAAATAGAGGCATTGTAGTAAGCACCAGTCAGACAGGGCCTGAGGTCAACACATCTCAGAAGTCCATGCCTGCCATGAGCCACTCCTGTGTGTGGTTGGCATTGATGAGGAAAGGGCTGAATAAGCCAAGAGGGCACCATGTACCCAGGAATTCAGTAAGAAGCAACGGGCAGGCCAGTGAGGAGCGTAGCACTGTACCATCTTCTACTTGGGATGTTTCTCATTTCATCAAAAGAGGCAACGGACGACTTTCAGGAACCGAGACAGGCAGTTGAATGCATCCCGCCCCAGAGCTCCTCCTTGGGGGAGGGCACAACTTCTTTCCTCTGTAGCTCACAGGTCAGCATTTTGGAAGAGGCAATATAGTTTTCTCTTTGTTACTAAAAATTGTGGAAATGCGAACACATGTAGTTGTTTTAGCAGTCAGTCCTGCAATCCAGCTACGTTTATGAGCACCTGTGTTTATGAGAAACTACTTGCCGAGCGCCACTGTATGCCGTGCGCCACTGTATGCTGAGCGTCCTTCTGTGTTAGCTCAGACGATCATCCTAAGCATCCTTTGCTATGGATGTTAACATCTCCGCTTCATTAGAAGAGGAATCTAACTCTCCGTTTGGTTAAGTCTCGTATATCCAAGGCCATATGCTTAAAAACAGCACGACTGAGGCTGGAAACCAGGGCAGTCGTGATTTAAAAAAGAATTTCTAATGGTGGAATTTGAGCCTAGTTATGAATGAATCACGAAGCACTTTTGGACAGAATTTCCTATTGAGAAACAAGTCCGTGAGGTAAAAAGAAGGAAGAAAGAAAAGAGAGCCAACGTGCATTGGGCACCCCCTCTGCGGGACTCCAGACACACCTTTCATTCCCAGGACAGATCAGGCTTGGCTGCCCCTCAGCGGGGCCACTTCCTTTGCTGCTCTTCACTGATTCTCAGCAAGAACGAAGTGCCTGCTTGTCTTATTTTGACTTCCACCTTTTTATCCCCCTCTCCCTCTGACGTGCCCAACTGACTTCCAGAAAGCTGGCTCTAACAGTTACAGCAGCGAATAACTCGATGTAACATATATGTTCACTTTCTAAGTGCCAGTCTCTGTGCTGAACTCTTTATGGGCATTTTCTCTTAAAAAATAGATGAAGAAGATGGTATTATTATCCCCACCTCATGGAGGAGAATACTGCCACCATTCCAATCTTCCTGTTCTGTTTGTAAATATTTCCCCCATGGAGTCAGGAATCATGACCTGGAAAGCAACACAAGTCCTCTTAGAAATAAAACTGAACCCAGACACAATCCCCTTCTCCCTGAACTTGTCTTCCAAGGCAACGATGCTTCCTTTTTTCTGCAATTGTCTTGCTGATTGTTGGTTTGTAGAAGCCTCAGAGTCAGCGCACAGATGAGTATGCCAAGGTTATTTAGGTTCTCCTAGCACAGCAGATGCTAAGCAATATAAGACCTGCCCGGGCGCAGTGGATGTCACATCAGGGCCTTTATTAAGGCGCTGATAGAGCAGCTCCTTCCCCCAGCTCTGCCAGGCCACCCAGCGGAGACTGTGTTTGAAAGGGGATCCTGACAGGTCTACCAAAGAAGATGAAAGAGGCAGCAGGGGCAGGGACAATGGATGGGTTAATGTGCAGAAATAAACTTTACAGCTTGGGGCAAGGCCACCGTAAACCTCCTCCACACTGCACCGCGCAGGTTGTGGTGGCAGCAACATGCCGTGGATGGTGCATTTACTTGGGATTCTTAAGGGAACTGTAGTTTGCAGCTCTGCCTGTTCCCCCTTCCAGGCAAGAGGCCTCCCTTCCTGAGCTCTGCAGAGGCTATGAACCTGGGGACCTGGAGGCAATGCCTACAGTTCTCAGGGGGAGCCTCAGAGGACTGTCGTGACCTGAGCAAGTCTGTGGGGTTGGAACTTGAGCTCCTAGAGGATGTTGCCTACAGATAAGGCCAAGTGACACAATTGAACACATTTCAAAAACTTTAAAAGGTCCTCTCATCCATGCCACTGCCTCTTCTTTAGACCAGTTCAAAACCATTTCAGACTGAAAACTTCTGTTTTCAAAAACTGCCAAGTGTAAGGTTACATATGTGGACTTATTTGAACAACTTAGATGACCAAAAATAAATTGTCCTAGGTCTAAACTTAATCACTTTAGGAACATGGGCTATTTCCTCTTGTTCTACCTTCTGGAAGAGATGAAGGATATTTCAGTGACATCTTGAATCATTTAGAGGGACTGAGGATTCAATTTCATATAATAAATATTTGCTGAGCTCCTGTGCACCTAATTCTGAAATGGGGCAGGAGGATCACAGAGGTGACAAGGCTGGTTTCCTCCAACAGAAGCTCGGTCTGGAGAGGAAGGAAGGCTCTCACATCACCAATTGCGTGGTATATGACGTAGTAAGGCCACAAGAATCCACCAATTTTACCTGGAACTAGGTCATTCTATGGTGGAGGTAAGAATAGCATGGAGACCACTCGGCTCCATCAGAGCCAAACTGGGTGGAAACAGAAGTCTGGGCGCAGGAGTTGGCCAAGAGAAGGGGGCCATCAGGAGAGGTCCCGGCTGGCTGTGGCCATAGACCTGGATTCCTGCCTCGGTCTTGGCGCTGAGTTCTTTCTGGACATCAGAGTCTTCCTTTAGAACACCCGTTCTTCCCTTCTTCCATTCACCTGTCTGATTAATAATTATCAGTTGCATGCCAACTGTGTTCTTGGCCCTGAGTTTGATCTGGGAAATCCATCAGTGAACAAAATAGACAAATGGAAGGACCCTCAGCCTTGTGGAATGGATCATGAGAATGAGAAATACTTAACAAATAGGCATTAAGCACAAGCCATNTCCTGACCCAGGGATCGAACCCAGGTCTCCTGCATCTCCTGCATTGCAGGAGGATTCTTTACCACTGAGCCACTGGGGAAGCCCCAGAATCAGGAGAGCAGTCAGTAAAACAGAAAGGGCACACAGCTGTCCTGAAACCAGAGGAGGAAACCGAGCTCAGACTTGAGTCACGTGAAGTCAGCCAAGAGGACGCAGATAAGGTGTGGAGTCCAGAGCAGCAGTCCAGGTGGGCAGCCAGCTGGCAGGGATGTGGGCAAAAGCAAGACAGACTGTACCATCAGGAACAATGGAGGCTTAAGTGGAGAAACTGGAGCCAAGCAGAGGGCAGGTCGGCACCTGGGGTTCTGTAAGAGCAAACTGGGTTTAATAACTGATCCTAGACAGAACCGTTTGCCTTCTATTGAAGTTTTAAGATGCCTTTTGGGTCTGCACCTATGAAAACCAGAGTATCATGCAAATTTTACTTATGAGAGACAGTAATTAAAACCTTGCATTCAGCAGGAACACAGTAAAGATAATTTCTGCAGTTATAGCGAATCTTCAAGGTAAGACCAGTTCTGTGGGTCCTGTGGTTGGCACGTGCGTTCCAAACCAGTGTTGACCTCTCCAGCTACCCCTCTATTGAGCCCTGTCGCTTACCTTAGAACAATCAACACAAACTGCTTTCATAACTTGGAAAAANAACAGGCCCATTTGATTTTTGAGTTTAAACTCTTAATCACTATGCTATTGCTAAAACATACCTAGCTGTTAAGAACAGTTGGGATGGGTCTGGGGAATATTCATGAGATAGTTGAGTCTAACGCTAAACATCACTATTAGTAAAATACTTAGTTTGAGTGCTGATTTCCTAATCAAGTGTGTTAAAGCAATAACAATTGTTATAATTCTATATTTAGAAATCCTTAAAACAATCCTCTTACTTCTAAAATGTGACTCTTCCACCTCCAGTTCTTCCGCCTTCATCTCTGTCTGGACAGTTTCTCAGCCTCCTGGCTGGTCTCCCTGGCTTGTATGTTCCAGATAGTAACCTGAGTGATCGCCTGAAATAGTATCTTACTATTTTCTTCAAATCATCTAATGGGGTCCCAGGACACTTAAAATCTAAACCTATCCTGATTTGACCTCGTCTTACACAAGTCTACCCAGGATCTCTGCTTTTCAGTTTTGCCAACTTCCTTCCTGTTTCTTAATCACATAAGATGAATCCCCCTCGATGGGCCTTCGGACTTGAAATATTGTTCTTATAGGTGTCTATATGGTCCATCTTTTCTCATTCCAGTCTCAGTTCAAATGTCAGGCCTTTTCTAACTGCCCGAGATAAGAAGCTTTACACTTGACCCAACAGGTTTTTCCATTACATTACCAAGTTCTGTCATTTTCAGAGAACTTACTACTGTCTGAAATAAACATACTCGTTCATTTTATTATCTTTCTTCAATAAATTTCCTCTCCAAAATGTTGTTTATCATTATATCCTCAGTGCCTAGAATAACGCTGGCACATGATAGTTGTTTAATAAATCTTGAAGGAACATATTAACTACATGAGAGAATGATGTTTTGCGATGAGATGTAGTCCCAAACTTCACCAGCAGGTTATAGTTCAACAGCTGATAGCTGCAACCACCGACAGGCCAGCTTGGATGGTTGCTACTAACAGTATATCAGATTCTATGTCAATAATTTATTTCCTAGATTTTTAAGTGTAAAATGCCATTTAGTGAATGACAGCAAATGTACAGTGTCTGGTCACCTGATGTGGCTTCCAAATTGCAACATTTCCTCTGCTTTAGCTGACTATTATTGTTCATTCACTCAGTAATGCTGGGCACTTTGTGACCCCATGGACTACAGCACACCAGGATTCCCTGTCCTCCACCATCTCCCTGAGTTTGTTCAGACTCCTGTCCATTGAGTCAGTGATGCCATCCAACCATCTCATCTTCTTCTGCCCCATTCTCCTCTTGCCCTCAGCCTTTCCCACCTTCAGGGGTTTTTTCCAACAGTCGGCCCTTTGCACCAGGTGGCTCAAGTCTTGGAGCTTCAGCTTCAGCATCAGTCCCTCCAATGAATATTCTGGGTTGCTTTTCTTTTGGATTGACTATTTGGATCTCCTTGCTGTCCAAGGGACTCTCAAGAGTCTTCTCCAGCACCACAATTCAAAAGCTTCAGTTCTTTGGCACTCAGCTTTCTTTATGGTCCAGCTGTCACATCTGCACATGACTGCTGGAAAAAGTGTAGCTTGGACTATACGAATTTTTGGCAGCAAAGTGATGTCTCTGCTTTTTAATATGCTGTCTCACTTTGTCATAGCTTTTCTTCCAAGGACTAAGCGTCTTTTTAATGCTGTGGCTGCAGTCACCATCTGCAGTGATTTTCGAGCCCAAGAAAATAAAGTCTGTCACTGTGTCCACTTTCCTCCATCTATTTGCCATGAGATGATGGGACTGGATGTTATGATCTTAGCTTTTTGAATGTTGAATTTTAAGGCAACTTTTTGACTTATATTCATCTAAGATTACCCATTATGCTTTCTCAGGATTGCATACACTCAGCCAGACCTAGGGCCTGGGGTAAGCACTGTTCAGCACCACCTTTTTTTATTTCCCATCCTCTCTCTCTTTGCGCTTTTCTTCTATAATGATTTGTTTGGGAAATAACCTCAACTTAAACTCTCAACTAGTTGAATATTCACGACTGCATCTGGGTATCACAAATCATTTGCTTCTTTGGTGCTGTTCTGAGGCTAGGTCTTCAGAGCTCCTGTCTTTGGATTACTGAACCTGCCAACTCTCCCTTCTGGCTGCCAAGACTTAGCAGCAGCATCAATAAAAGCTCAGAAAACTTTGCTGTAAACAATCCAAGTCTCTACCCACTATAATCAATAAATGAATTATGGTGGTGCCAGGCAGCAGCCCATCTTACGAGAAGTCTACCTATGATTTTTCTAGAATCCATGTTTTAGGTGGCTCTCCTTGGCGGTGGGGAGATTGCACTGGAAAGAAATCTAGATCATAAGCTGATAAGGCCAGAGATAGATTGACCTATCTTTGAATTATCTAACATTTCTTTTAAAATGTCTTCTCTGTGAGGTCTGTTTCCTAGCTGCAGAGAGCCAGACAGGAAACAAAAGAATCTTCTTCTTCTT
>SJYW01022312.1:99660-117799 GCA_006410735.1 Raphicerus campestris
GTCTCAGTTCAAATGTCAGGCCTTTTCTAACTGCCCGAGATAAGAAGCTTTACACTTGACCCAACAGGTTTTTCCATTACATTACCAAGTTCTGTCATTTTCAGAGAACTTACTACTGTCTGAAATAAACATACTCGTTCATTTTATTATCTTTCTTCAATAAATTTCCTCTCCAAAATGTTGTTTATCATTATATCCTCAGTGCCTAGAATAACGCTGGCACATGATAGTTGTTTAATAAATCTTGAAGGAACATATTAACTACATGAGAGAACGATGTTTTGCGATGAGATGTAGTCCCAAACTTCACCAGCAGCTTATAGTTCAACAGCTGATAGCTGCAACCACCGACAGGCCAGCTTGGATGGTTGCTACTAACAGTATATCAGATTCTATGTCAATAATTTATTTCCTAGATTTTTAAGTGTAAAATGCCATTTAGTGAATGACAGCAAATGTACAGTGTCTGGTCACCTGATGTGGCTTCCAAATTGCAAAATTTCCTCTGCTTTAGCTGACTATTGTTGTTCATTCACTCAGTAATGCTGGGCACTTTGTGACCCCATGGACTACAGCACACCAGGATTCCCTGTCCTCCACCATCTCCCTGAGTTTGTTCAGACTCCTGTCCATTGAGTCAGTGATGCCATCCAACCATCTCATCTTCTTCTGCCCCATTCTCCTCTTGCCCTCAGTCTTTCCCACCTTCAGGGGTTTTTTCCAACAGTCGGCCCTTTGCACCAGGTGGCTCAAGTCTTGGAGCTTCAGCTTCAGCATCAGTCCCTCCAATGAATATTCTGGGTTGCTTTTCTTTTGGATTGACTATTTGGATCTCCTTGCTGTCCAAGGGACTCTCAAGAGTCTTCTCCAGCACCACAATTCAAAAGCTTCAGTTCTTTGGCACTCAGCTTTCTTTATGGTCCAGCTGTCACATCTGCACATGACTGCTGGAAAAAGTGTAGCTTGGACTATACGAATTTTTGGCAGCAAAGTGATGTCTCTGCTTTTTAATATGCTGTCTCACTTTGTCATAGCTTTTCTTCCAAGGACTAAGCGTCTTTTTAATGCTGTGGCTGCAGTCACCATCTGCAGTGATTTTCGAGCCCAAGAAAATAAAGTCTGTCACTGTGTCCACTTTCCTCCATCTATTTGCCATGAGATGATGGGACTGGATGTTATGATCTTAGCTTTTTGAATGTTGAATTTTAAGGCAACTTTTTGACTTATATTCATCTAAGATTACCCATTATGCTTTCTCAGGATTGCATACACTCAGCCAGACCTAGGGCCTGGGGTAAGCACTGTTCAGCACCACCTTTTTTAATTTCCCATCCTCTCTCTCTTTGCGCTTTTCTTCTATAATGATTTGTTTGGGAAATAACCTCAACTTAAACTCTCAACTAGTTGAATATTCACGACTGCATCTGGGTATCACAAATCATTTGCTTCTTTGGTGCTGTTCTGAGGCTAGGTCTTCAGAGCTCCTGTCTTTGGATTACTGAACCTGCCAACTCTCCCTTCTGGCTGCCAAGACTTAGCAGCAGCATCAATAAAAGCTCAGAAAACTTTGCTGTAAACAATCCAAGTCTCTACCCACTATAATCAATAAATGAATTATGGTGGTGCCAGGCAGCAGCCCATCTTACGAGAAGTCTACCTATGATTTTTCTAGAATCCATGTTTTAGGTGGCTCTCCTTGGCGGTGGGGAGATTGCACTGGAAAGAAATCTAGATCATAAGCTGATAAGGCCAGAGATAGATTGACCTATCTTTGAATTATCTAACATTTCTTTTAAAATGTCTTCTCTGTGAGGTCTGTTTCCTAGCTGCAGAGAGCCAGACAGGAAACAAAAGAATCTTCTTCTTCTTCTTTTTTTTTTTTTAACAAACTATTCCTTGTACGTCTCTTTGTAGATGGGTGCTGTTGACAACACAGAGAGAAGAGAGAACCCAAACAATGAAGCGTGCCCCATGCCCACGTGCTGTCAGACACTTGGGAAAAAGCCAAAGCCAAAGCAAAGCCATTGAGCAAACAGGATGGCCTTGTGGGCTACCTTTCCTGATGCTTACAGCAGGATAGGATGGTGAGGTCCCCCCGCCCACACCCGCCTCCTCCCTAACATCCCTGCTCCCTGGCTACTCTCTTCTCCCTTCCTCCTGAGGCCCAGTGCTGACTAGCAGTTTGACAGTCTAGACTGGAGTTTTAATCCAGCATCTACTATTGCAGCTACTATTTAACATCAGCAGCTACTATTGCAGCCTCATAGAGCAGCTTTGAATTTATGGAACAGTTTGAGGAGGAAATAAATCACCCTTGTTTGTAGATAATGTAAGCTAAGAGCAGTGGTTCCAGGGAAAGGCCAGGAACAATGCTAGGGGATGCTAGGAAGCTGGGGGCACCACTGGCTCTCCAGGTCTCCTTTGAATTGACTTTAGTCGGGGTTCTTAAGGCTTCCTTGGTGGCTTAGAGGGTAGAGAATTGGCCTGCAATGGCGGGGACCTGGGTTCGATCCCTGGATTGGGAAGATCCTCTGGAGAAGTGAATGGCAACCCACTCTGTATTCTTGCCTGGAGAATCCCATGGACAGAGGAGCCTGGTGGGCTATAGTCAGACGTGACTGAGCAACTAACACTTTCACTTTCACTTTTCAGGGGTCTTGAAAGTTCCTCAAGCCACTTCCTGGTATGTCTTGGCACTAAAGTGGAACGGTTTTATGAAGACCAGTGTTCAAGGGCGTTGGCCATTCCATAGGCTCATTGGGAATGGAGAATGAACAATGGCAAGCAGCTGGTTGCACACACAAATGTGTTGGAGTGTGTGCGCGCGCGTGTGTGTGTGTGTGTGTGTGTATGCACAGCAAAACAATGGCAACAACTGGCATGTGACCTTGAACTCAACAAATTTTTAAACTATTTGTTGAATGAATGGTTAAAAAAGTGGATGCTGTGGCCTGCAGTTATCAACCATAATAGAATCACAGACTCTAAGGAATACTATTATTTAGTTTAATAAATCCAGTGAAAATATTTACCATTCTCTCCTAAAGCCCACATTTCTCAATGGACATCATATTCATGCCACAGAAATTCCATAGACTCTGTAGGAGGCAATTACAGGCTTAAATTCTGAATTGACCATTCAGTAACTACAAAAGCTTGGAAAAATAAGTTATACTCTGGGCCTCTATTTCTTCACCTCACAATAGAGATAGTATGTATATCGACACAGGGTGGAAGTAATGTTTCCCAGAGACAACCCACGTGTAAGTGCTTTGCAAGTGTTAGATTCACAGAGTGCTGTATGCACGCGGCAGACAGCGCTCATTTGTTCCTCTTTGCTTTTCTCGGCCCTTAGACAAATATTGCAGCGAAGTCTGGTGCATTGTTCTGATAAGTAGGCCTAGGTAAGTGTTCTCCTGTGCCAGGATGGCTGTGGGTACTCAGGGATTTCTAGGCTCTGAACACTGGAGGGAGAGGACTGTCCCAGAGAATGAAGGCAGAGGCGGAGCCCTTCCTGAACACACTGCGGAGCTGGGTTAGTAGGCCTGGTTCAGGCTTAAGGCAACTGTAGGTTTTTAGCTGTGGTTGTGCACTGGTGCTGAAGCATAATGTGAATGGCTTGATGTTTACGCATATGCATGTGCGTATGTGTATGTGGGTTCCACATCAAACTCAAACAGGGCCATCTGCTTATTTTTGCTTTTCTTTCCTTTGGTTTAGGGAGGCGAATACAAAAAGTTATTGCTCATATTTACAACCATCAGGGTATGGAAGCAGCCTAAGCATCCATCAACAGATGGATGGATAAAGCTGTGATATGTTTGTGTGTGTGTGTGTATGGAATATTACTCAGGCATAAAAATGAAGGGCATTTGCCATTTGCAGCAACAGGGATGGACTCGGAGCACATTAAGCTAGAGAAATGTTGGACGGATAAAGGAGCACTGTGTGAGAGCACTTATACGTGGAATTTAAGACTGTCACTAGTGAATAAAAACAAAACAAGGAGCAGACTCACAGATACAGAGAACGAACTATTGGTTACNTGGAGCACATTAAGTTAGAGAAATGTTGGACGGATAAAGAAGCACTGTGTGAGACCACTTATACGTGGAATTTAAGACTATCACTAGTGAATAAAAACAAAACAAGAAGCAGACTCACAGATACGGAGAACGAACTATTGGTTACCAGTAGGGAGAGCGAGAGAGGAAAGGGCAAGATGGGGTAGGAAACTTTTTAAAGTCTTATTATGGGATTATATGAAGTCATGTGTGTGAAACTTTTGAAAATTGCAAAGCACTATAGAATCTAAATTTTTTCATTCAGAAAAACGTTTTAAAAAAATTTAAACAAGCTATAGTTATAAAACAGTACTGGCTCACAAATCAAGATCAGTGTGAAGCCAGACAGTAGGTCTCGTGAGAACTAGAGTGAGCTGAATAAGCGACAGTCCTTTCAGATTCATTTCCATGGAACCTGGTAGGCTGAAGATGCGAGTAAAAGAGAGGGGTGGGGTTTGCTGTGGAAAGGGAGAAGAGCTTGAGTGGAACCATGAAATGGGCATTCTTTGGGTACTTACTGAGGCGAAAGTAACAGATGGGAGGAAGTGTTTGGAGGGGCAGAGGCCGATTTTCTCAACATGGCATAAAAATGTGCATCTTAAGGACTGTGAAATGTTTTGCTATGTGACTTGTATTTGACTCATGGTCTTTCCAAGTGGCTGCAGGGAACCAGCACACCGTTAGAACTACTCAGCACTTGATACGTGCCTGTCAGATGAAACTTTCATTTTTATGAAAACTCGTACTTTGACCTCAACCCAGTCAAGGGGCAGTGGAGCCCTTCTCTGTGATCCGGAGTATCTAGAACCTGTGGGCTCTTCCTACATCACCGNACTTGATACGTGCCTGTCAGATGAAACTTTCATTTTTATGAAAACTCGTACTTTGACCTCAACCCAGTCAAGGGGCAGTGGAGCCCTTCTCTGTGATCCGGAGTATCCAGAACCTGTGGGCTCTTCCTACATCACCGTGTACCCAGGCTCCCTGGAGGAGACACGTGTGGCTGGGAGGGCTCTAATGTTGCCTGCACGCATGTTACTTGGCAAGTCTAGAAGTGCCCAGTCGGGAGTTGCAGAAACACACCGTGACATGTCTAAAAGTGATTTTAGGATCATTCAGTCCAATGCCTTCACTCTAAAGGTCAAGAAGATGAAGTCGAGGAGGGAAGAAGCATGGTCAGTACTGGACCACACGTAGGCAGTTAGACTAGAGCTTGGCTGTCTTGAGCTCAAGTTCTATAGTCTTTTTTTTTTTTTAATGGGGAGGGCNTGTAATCAAGAGGCATAGACGCAAATTCCATCACCGCCACTTTTCCACCTCATCCTGGCCAGTGATGGGCCTCTGTAAACTGTGGTTTCTCCACCACAAACCCATAATAACCACTCTGCGTCCACCAGAACCCATTCTGAGAATCAAATGAGATAACTGTGAATACGTTTTGTAAACAGTAAACACTAAACCAGCCTTTCCCATAATGTTCTCTTTCAAACATTAATTCCATGGGAGGGTAGTAAGACCCCCAAATCACAAAATTAAACACACAAAAGACAGCCATCAGGTTAAAGGGCTCCTGTTTCAACTGTGAGGTTTGCGAAGTCTTTCCAGAACTAAACAGCCTGGGATCTTTTTCATGACTGATGTTGCAGAGCGAGTTTGGGAAAGTCTTCCCTGTAGAGATATAAGGAATGTTCCCTTTCTCCTCGGCTGTTACATCAATGACAGGGCTGTGCAGAGGGGAGGGGCCAGGCTGCCCTGGCAGAAAGAGAAAGGGGCCTGAGGACTTGCTGCTCCCCGAGTGTGTCTAACACGTTTCAAAGTTCGAGAACCCCTCGCTTTCTCAGGAAGTACAGACCACACGTTCTGGGTGGAACTGTGGCCCCCAGAGGAATGCTGAATGTCTAACTGCTGGTATTCTACATGTGACCCTGTTTCAACATAGAGGGCTTGGCAGGGGTAATTAAGTTAAAATGGAGTCCTGAGGAGGGGCCCTAATCCAAAACGGCAGTCATCCTTATAAAAAGGGGGAAATTTAAACACAGAAGCAGGCATCGGGAGGTAAGCAAATGGTAACGTGCCGTGGAAAGATGAAGACAGAGATCAGCACGATGGAAATACCAGCCAGAGATCGCCAGCAAGCGACCGGAAGCCAGGGAGAAGGTACGGGACTCCCTCAAAAACATGAGGAGCAACCAACTGACACCGTAATCTGGGACTTCTGGCCTCCAGAACTGTGAGACAAGGCATTTCTGTTGTTTAAGCCACCCAATTTGCTGCACTTTGACATGGCAGCTTTAGGAAACTAATACACCTCACCTTCTCTGAAGAACCTGCCAAGCCTGCATCAACATTTACAAGGGCCTGACAAAGAGCTGGAACTCAGAATACAGATGATGTTCAAGCTGGGCTCTGTTTAATAAAATTACAAGAAGATCTGCTGAAATTCCTGAGGCTTTTATTTTCCCCCCTGAGCTCAAAGCAAACCGTGTTTGGAAAACTAAGAAACTCAAAGACGAGCTGTCTTCTTTAGGAACTACTTGTACTCATTCAGAGGAGGGTAAATGGGATGACGTGCATCAGCGATAGTTGAGACAGTCAGATCTCATCAACAAATATATCGGGCCGAGCCGCGGCAGAGACGAGGGCCAGATGCTTGCTCAGCAGGACTGCTCTGTGGGGTCGAGACGTAAAACGTGTGGTGGCCAGTATCTGGCATGGAATGCATGTCTGAAAAGAAAGAGGAAACCATGGTAGTCTGGGCCTGAGTAGCTTATCACTGAGTTTTATATAAAACTTCAATTAATTTTAACCAATCTGTTTTCTAAGAATTAAAAGGGTTAGTCAAAGTGCTATTTAACATTTTTAAGAAATTGCTTTTTCCTAAGATGCCTATCCATGCAAATATTTAAACATGTTGACACATTTCTGTATGACTTCTAACAGAGTCAAATACTTTCCCTCTAATGGGAATGTTTTCGGTGCCAATAGTGCAAATGCCGAGTCTTTAAATCACATTTGCTGGCTTTTACGTTCGGGGAGTGTCATCAGCATTCTGCCATTTCCCCAGATTTTCTGACGTATTATATTGAGAAAGCACTTTATTGGTAAATTCTGGCAAGTGAAAACATACTGTGGACAGAACAGCAGCTTCTGTTTTGTCCAGACTTCTAGGAAGCTCCAAGCTAAATTAAATGTTCAATATCAACAATTAAGTTTTTTGCTTCCTCTACTTTTTTTTGAGTTCATGATTTTTATTTTCTACTTCAATGCTAAATGCCTCATTTTTTCATTAGCAGCATGATTTTTATTTTCTACTTCTATTTTAATGTCCTATTTTATCATTAGCTCTCTAAAGTTAGTCTTAAATCTCTTTCCTGAGCTCCAAACATCAAATACCCAGCTTTCTAAGACATATATCTGTCCAGCCTGGATTTCGCACAGAAACCTTAAGCTCAAGACTACATTCAAACTCATGCTTTTATTTTTCCTTCTAAAACAGAGCGTACATTCTGCTTTTCTGTCTGGCGATCGTCATCACCATTCCAGTTATTTCCTTCTTTTTAACCACCCACACTCATCCTGCTGCTATCCTGCTGAATCTCACTGTTTCTCAAATCAGTCTGTGTGCTGCACCAATCTTTATTCAGGTCTCCCTGGGTCCCCATATTGCCTCCTAATAAGTTTCCCTTTCATTAAGTTTATTCTTTAAAAAATTAGATGACGTCACTCACTATTAAGAATCCTTCCGGGCTTGTTCTCTTTGTGAGGACGGATTTAGGCTCCTTTAGCCTGGCACACAAGGTCACCTCTCCAGCTTAGTGTGGAACCCACGCTCACCTCCTCAGCCTCAGGACCTCCAGGTGGGTCACATGCTCACCTCCGTGGCCTCAGGTCTCTTAGCACAGGACTCAGGCTCACCTCTCCAGCTTCAGGCTGCACACATTCACTCCTCTGCCAGCTCAGATTCACTTCGTTTTAGACTTATAATTTATGTCCCAGATATTTTTGAATCACCTCTAAGTTCATAATGAGACTCTATCTCAAATATACAAAATCTCTGAGCCTCCCTCTTCAGGGTCAGTATCACTACCATTAACTATCTCAACAGCTGACTCAGCCAGAAACAACAGTGTCTTCCCAAAATCAAGGGTCAGAGGAAAAATTAACTTCAGGTCTTTGAATCTGCTGATTTCCTTTTCTTGAATGGCATTTTCAAATTCTCTGAGACTCAGCGAAATCATCTCTCCCTCTACAAAGGTTTTGCTACTTCTTGTTTTCCTTTAAGAGCTGTAGCTTCTGGCCTGTGTGCCTCCAGTGTGTCTTTCACAGGCTCCTACCAGCGCCCCCACATGTGCGTAGCTGTGTGTCACCCTATCTCTACTCCCCATCACCAGGAACACTGACTTCTAAGCGCCTTGCCTTGAAAGCAAGAACAACTTTGCATCACTTCTATCCCCAGAATCTAGAACAGTGATATCACATAATGTGAATTCAATAGAAAGTTTTCCCAGGAAATGAACAAATGAGAACCTTCCTGGAGTTATATGAGATATAATAGCTCAATAAAAAGGTCAGTTCAGTTCAGTCGCTCAGTCATGGTCCCACTCTTTGTGACCCCATGGACCAGGCTTCCTTGTCTATCACCAGCTCCCAGAGCTTGTTCAAATTCATGTCCATCAATAGCCCTTAAAATATAAGGCCATACCTAGTACAATTGGCCTATTTACTACTGATCTACTTTATTGCAAAGTAATCTGTGCCCATGAATATGCCTACTACTAATAGCGTGGGGTTCCCTATGCAAACTGCATGCAGTTAAAATAAGTTTTCACTTTCTTTTTTTTTTTAATGTACTTCTTTATAAAATAATATGTTAATATTTCTAACTCAGGATCATGGAAGATATTGACATATGTTCCAGCAGTGTTTATTAAAGAATAATAAATTAACTTCTAACTGCTCTACTACAGTGAAATGTGCCTCTTATCTGGGCAGGAACTTTTTTTTTTCCTAGTATGCATTTTCTGATATTTATTTACATTTGATTTTTAATTAAGCATTATTCTACATTTTTTTACATTATTCATACATTTTTCCAGTGTAAATGCTCTCTTTTTTTTCTTTTTTTTTTATTTTATTCTACTTTACAATACTGTATTGGTTTTGCCATAATTTGACATGAATCAGNTGTAATCAAGAGGCATAGACGCAAATTCCATCACCGCCACTTTTCCACCTCATCCTGGCCAGTGATGGGCCTCTGTAAACTGTGGTTTCTCCACCACAAACCCATAATAACCACTCTGCGTCCACCAGAACCCATTCTGAGAATCAAATGAGATAACTGTGAATACGTTTTGTAAACAGTAAACACTAAACCAGCCTTTCCCATAATGTTCTCTTTCAAACATTAATTCCATGGGAGGGTAGTAAGACCCCCAAATCACAAAATTAAACACACAAAAGACAGCCATCAGGTTAAAGGGCTCCTGTTTCAACTGTGAGGTTTGCGAAGTCTTTCCAGAACTAAACAGCCTGGGATCTTTTTCATGACTGATGTTGCAGAGCGAGTTTGGGAAAGTCTTCCCTGTAGAGATATAAGGAATGTTCCCTTTCTCCTCGGCTGTTACATCAATGACAGGGCTGTGCAGAGGGGAGGGGCCAGGCTGCCCTGGCAGAAAGAGAAAGGGGCCTGAGGACTTGCTGCTCCCCGAGTGTGTCTAACACGTTTCAAAGTTCGAGAACCCCTCGCTTTCTCAGGAAGTACAGACCACACGTTCTGGGTGGAACTGTGGCCCCCAGAGGAATGCTGAATGTCTAACTGCTGGTATTCTACATGTGACCCTGTTTCAACATAGAGGGCTTGGCAGGGGTAATTAAGTTAAAATGGAGTCCTGAGGAGGGGCCCTAATCCAAAACGGCAGTCATCCTTATAAAAAGAGGGAAATTTAAACACAGAAGCAGGCATCGGGAGGTAAGTAAGTGGTAACGTGCCGTGGAAAGATGAAGACAGAGATCAGCACGATGGAAATACCAGCCAGAGATCGCCAGCAAGTGACCGGAAGCCAGGGAGAAGGTACGGGACTCCCTCAAAAACATGAGGAGCAACCAACTGACACCGTAATCTGGGACTTCTGGCCTCCAGAACTGTGAGACAAGGCATTTCTGTTGTTTAAGCCACCCAATTTGCTGCACTTTGACATGGCAGCTTTAGGAAACTAATACACCTCACCTTCTCTGAAGAACCTGCCAAGCCTGCATCAACATTTACAAGGGCCTGACAAAGAGCTGGAACTCAGAATACAGATGATGTTCAAGCTGGGCTCTGTTTAATAAAATTACAAGAAGATCTGCTGAAATTCCTGAGGCTTTTATTTTCCCCCCTGAGCTCAAAGCAAACCGTGTTTGGAAAACTAAGAAACTCAAAGACGAGCTGTCTTCTTTGGGAACTACTTGTACTCATTCAGAGGAGGGTAAATGGGATGACGTGCATCAGCGATAGTTGAGACAGTCAGATCTCATCAACAAATATATCGGGCCGAGCCGCGGCAGAGACGAGGGCCAGATGCTTGCTCAGCAGGACTGCTCTGTGGGGTCGAGACGTAAAACGTGTGGTGGCCAGTATCTGGCATGGAATGCATGTCTGAAAAGAAAGAGGAAACCATGGTAGTCTGGGCCTGAGTAGCTTATCACTGAGTTTTATATAAAACTTCAATTAATTTTAACCAATCTGTTTTCTAAGAATTAAAAGGGTTAGTCAAAGTGCTATTTAACATTTTTAAGAAATTGCTTTTTCCTAAGATGCCTATCCATGCAAATATTTAAACATGTTGACACATTTCTGTATGACTTCTAACAGAGTCAAATACTTTCCCTCTAATGGGAATGTTTTCGGTGCCAATAGTGCAAATGCCGAGTCTTTAAATCACATTTGCTGGCTTTTACGTTCGGGGAGTGTCATCAGCATTCTGCCATTTCCCCAGATTTTCTGACGTATTATATTGAGAAAGCACTTTATTGGTAAATTCTGGCAAGTGAAAACATACTGTGGACAGAACAGCAGCTTCTGTTTTGGCCAGACTTCTAGGAAGCTCCAAGCTAAATTAAATGTTCAATATCAACAATTANGACCGGAAGCCAGGGAGAAGGTACGGGACTCCCTCAAAAACATGAGGAGCAACCAACTGACACCGTAATCTGGGACTTCTGGCCTCCAGAACTGTGAGACAAGGCATTTCTGTTGTTTAAGCCACCCAATTTGCTGCACTTTGACATGGCAGCTTTAGGAAACTAATACACCTCACCTTCTCTGAAGAACCTGCCAAGCCTGCATCAACATTTACAAGGGCCTGACAAAGAGCTGGAACTCAGAATACAGATGATGTTCAAGCTGGGCTCTGTTTAATAAAATTACAAGAAGATCTGCTGAAATTCCTGAGGCTTTTATTTTCCCCCCTGAGCTCAAAGCAAACCGTGTTTGGAAAACTAAGAAACTCAAAGACGAGCTGTCTTCTTTGGGAACTACTTGTACTCATTCAGAGGAGGGTAAATGGGATGACGTGCATCAGCGATAGTTGAGACAGTCAGATCTCATCAACAAATATATCGGGCCGAGCCGCGGCAGAGACGAGGGCCAGATGCTTGCTCAGCAGGACTGCTCTGTGGGGTCGAGACGTAAAACGTGTGGTGGCCAGTATCTGGCATGGAATGCATGTCTGAAAAGAAAGAGGAAACCATGGTAGTCTGGGCCTGAGTAGCTTATCACTGAGTTTTATATAAAACTTCAATTAATTTTAACCAATCTGTTTTCTAAGAATTAAAAGGGTTAGTCAAAGTGCTATTTAACATTTTTAAGAAATTGCTTTTTCCTAAGATGCCTATCCATGCAAATATTTAAACATGTTGATACATTTCTGTATGACTTCTAACAGAGTCAAATACTTTCCCTCTAATGGGAATGTTTTCGGTGCCGATAGTGTAAATGCCGAGTCTTTAAATCACATTTGCTGGCTTTTACGTTCGGGGAGTGTCATCAGCATTCTGCCATTTCCCCAGATTTTCTGACGTATTATATTGAGAAAGCACTTTATTGGTAAATTCTGGCAAGTGAAAACATACTGTGGACAGAACAGCAGCTTCTGTTTTGTCCAGACTTCTAGGAAGCTCCAAGCTAAATTAAATGTTCAATATCAACAATTAAGTTTTTTGCTTCCTCTACTTTTTTTTGAGTTCATGATTTTTATTTTCTACTTCAATGCTAAATGCCTCATGTTTTCATTAGCAGCATGATTTTTATTTTCTACTTCTATTTTAATGTCCTATTTTATCATTAGCTCTCTAAAGTTAGTCTTAAATCTCTTTCCTGAGCTCCAAACATCAACTATCCAGCTTTCTAAGACATATATCTGTCCAGCCTGGATTTCGCACAGAAACCTTAAGCTCAAGACTACATTCAAACTCATGCTTTTATTTTTCCTTCTAAAACAGAGCGTACATTCTGCTTTTCTGTCTGGCGATCGTCATCACCATTCCAGTTATTTCCTTCTTTTTAACCACCCACACTCATCCTGCTGCTATCCTGCTGAATCTCACTGTTTCTCAAATCAGTCTGTGTGCTGCACCAATCTTTATTCAGGTCTCCCTGGGTCCCCATATTGCCTCCTAATAAGTTTCCCTTTCATTAAGTTTATTCTTTAAAAAATTAGATGACGTCACTCACTATTAAGAATCCTTCCGGGCTTGTTCTCTTTGTGAGGACGGATTTAGGCTCCTTTAGCCTGGCACACAAGGTCACCTCTCCAGCTTAGTGTGGAACCCACGCTCACCTCCTCAGCCTCAGGACCTCCAGGTGGGTCACATGCTCACCTCCGTGGCCTCAGGTCTCTTAGCACAGGACTCAGGCTCACCTCTCCAGCTTCAGGCTGCACACATTCACTCCTCTGCCGGCTCAGTTTCACTTCGTTTTAGACTTATAATTTATGTCCCAGATATTTTTGAATCACCTCTAAGTTCATAATGAGACTCTATCTCAAATATACAAAATCTCTGAGCCTCCCTCTTCAGGGTCAGTATCACTACCATTAACTATCTCAACAGCTGACTCAGCCAGAAACAACAGTGTCTTCCCAAAATCAAGGGTCAGAGGAAAAATTAACTTCAGGTCTTTGAATCTGCTGATTTCCTTTTCTTGAATGGCATTTTCAAATTCTCTGAGACTCAGCGCAATCATCTCTCCCTCTACAAAGGTTTTGCTACTTCTTGTTTTCCTTTAAGAGCTGTAGCTTCTGGCCTGTGTGCCTCCAGTGTGTCTTTCACAGGCTCCTACCAGCGCCCCCACATGTGCGTAGCTGTGTGTCACCCTATCTCTACTCCCCATCACCAGGAACACTGACTTCTAAGCGCCTTGCCTTGAAAGCAAGAACAACTTTGCATCACTTCTATCCCCAGAATCTAGAACAGTGATATCACATAATGTGAATTCAATAGAAAGTTTTCCCAGGAAATGAACAAATGAGAACCTTCCTGGAGTTATATGAGATATAATAGCTCAATAAAAAGGTCAGTTCAGTTCAGTCGCTCAGTCATGGTCCCACTCTTTGTGACCCCATGGACCAGGCTTCCTTGTCTATCACCAGCTCCCAGAGCTTGTTCAAATTCATGTCCATCAATAGCCCTTAAAATATAAGGCCATACCTAGTACAATTGGCCTATTTACTACTGATCTACTTTATTGCAAAGTAATCTGTGCCCATGAATATGCCTACTACTAATAGCGTGGGGTTCCCTATGCAAACTGCATGCAGTTAAAATAAGTTTTCACTTTCTTTTTTTTTTTAATGTACTTCTTTATAAAATAATATGTTAATATTTCTAACTCAGGATCATGGAAGATATTGACATATGTTCCAGCAGTGTTTATTAAAGAATAATAAATTAACTTCTAACTGCTCTACTACAGTGAAATGTGCCTCTTATCTGGGCAGGAACTTTTTTTTTTCCTAGTATGCATTTTCTGATATTTATTTACATTTGATTTTTAATTAAGCATTATTCTACATTTTTTTACATTATTCATACATTTTTCCAGTGTAAATGCTCTCTTTTTTTTCTTTTTTTTTTATTTTATTCTACTTTACAATACTGTATTGGTTTTGCCATAATTTGACATGAATCAGCCACATGTGTACATGTGCTCCCAATCCTGAAATCCCCTCCCNTCCTGAAAGGGTGGAACAAGCCTTAGCAAGGGGGTAACAATAGGAACAGAAAAGAAAGAATGGATTCCAGATGATGGATAGGTAGATTTTAGATGATTTGACAACTGATTGAATGTTGGAGTTCAGGAGAGGATGGGACCAAAAATGACTATGAGGGTGATGGCAGGGCCATTGGTAGGAATGTCAGGGGAGGGAATTGGTTGTGGGTTTGAGGGGCAGGAGAGCCAAGATAAAAGTTTAAGTAGATTGAATGTGGCTCAGACGGTAAAGCATCTGCCTACAGTGCGGGAGACCTGGGTTCGATCCCTGGGTCAAGAAGATCCTCTGGAGAAGGAAATGGCAACCCACTCCAGTACTCTTGCCTGGAAAATTGCCTGGACGGATGAGCGTAGTATGCTACAGTCCATGGGCTCGCAGAGTCAGACACGACTGAGTGACTTCACTTCACTTCACTGTACACCTGAAAGTACAGGGTCTGACAGATAGCTGGTTGTGAATAGCTGCTTGAGAGAGGTAGGCTTAAGACAGGCAGACTTGAGAGACACATTTTAGTTAACGTTTTCTGAGTAAGTAGAGCAGAAAAGAGTATGAGAGCTGATAGTGGCCACATTAAAGCACGGAGGAGAAAGAAGCCATGGGGCAGGGCAGTCGCTCTGTGTAGGGCAGCAGCGCTATTGTCACTTGGCCAACTGGACATATATTTTATGCCATTTTCTTAATGTGGTTGCCTCCCTTTCTTTGTAGAATCAGATATATGATGAAGCCTATTGGATTTCTTAAGCTCTGAGTGGGCTTAGTATGCCCTTATGGGGGCTGTGGCTCAGAAGTGAAATGACATAGCTAAGATCACCAGACCTTGATGTGGTACAGTGTCAGTCAAGGTATTTGTTGCTTTTTTATTATTGTTGTTGTTGATACAATGGCATTTATTTGGGCACCCTTCTGAGTATATTGTAGGATAGAAAGGAATAATATTCTCAAGGAGTCTATAGTTTTACCAAGAAGACAGAAGATGCATAAAACAGCAGGATAAGAGTGCAAGGCTCTTTAGATCACATGCTAAAATGAGTCTAGCCAAGGATGGTCGCAATAGTAGACTAAGGAGAAAGTCAATACACTCAGCCTGATTTCATGGATGAGTAGGATCTTCAACCTTAAAAAAAAATGAGTATAAAATGAGCAATGAGAGTATAAACCAGGATTTTAACAACCTACATATCAAATCCTGTTTTAACTTTTTCATTGATCATTTTACCATAGAGCCTATGAAATGAATGGCTTAGTAGCCAATCAGTCTTGTACTGGTGGAAGGAGACACTGTCCAGAGGCAGTTTTCCTCAGAAAGATAAACTACTGGATAGGCAGCATTTGTTCATTCACTCATCAGCCATTTACTGAATAGTAATTATGTACCAAGCACAGTACCAGCTATTAGAGACACAAACATGAGTAGCATAGGTCTGTTACTCTTAAGAAAATAATAATGCAGAAACAACTTTGTATGGTTCTTGGAAAGAAAAATGTAAAGTGGGTAATTGCTTTTAAAAATATAGTTTATAGAACATTTATAGAAATTAATCATGTCTGAAGGCTTACTAAAAATGTCATTCTGTTCCTCAAAAGTGGAAATAAGACTGTGTCTGATCCCAATGCAATAAAATAATAAAGTTAAGAAATACTAAAAGAGAAATACCCCCTAAAATAAAACTCTTCTCTCTTAATCTTCGCATCAAAGAAGAAATTAAATCTCAACTTCAACATACCTAGAAAAAACATAAATGAAAACACCATATAGTTCAATCTATACGGTAACATAAAATTGTTTTTAATAAAAAATTCATAGAACAACATCACTTCTTAAGAGGTTAGAAAACAACAATGAAATCAACCTAAGGAACACAGAAGAAATAGAGATCAAAGCAAACATGAGGTAATTAGAAAACATGAAAAAGAAAGCCAGAATTCATAATCCAAAAGTTGATGTTTTGCCAAAGCCAGTAGAACAGAGATAACTATGGGCTAGCTTAATTAAGAGGGGAGAGGGAAGAACTTGCTAATACAGAAGATGAGAAACGAAAAATGGCAAACAACAACAGATGCAGAGGAAATTAAAAGAATCATAAATAGTCCTTTGTGAACTTTTCAGCAAATAGTTTTGACAAGCTGAGTGAAATAAATGATTTTCTAAGAACATGTGAATCACTGAAAATTAATACCAGAAGAACTATTATTAAAAAACCAAATAAACAATACCCATGGAAGAAATTGAAAAAGTTATTGAAGAGTTATCCCTGGAAAAACACCAGGCCCAGGAGGTTTTATAGGTCAATTTGTTCAACACTTCAATAAACAGGCAAATCCTAACCATAAAAATAGTTTCATAGAAGGTAAGGTTTTCAGGTTATATCTATGAAGCCAACAAACTACTTATACCACAACCTGATGAATTTAAGTGATAACATACTACAAGCTACTCTTATTTGTGATATCAATGTAAAAATCACATAAAGATTATTAAAAATAATTCAGTAATATATAAGACATCAAAAGCATGATAAACCCAAACCAAGTGAATTTTATATCAAAAGTATAAGAATGGTTCCATAAAGATATCAAAGCTCAATAGTTGTAAAAAAAAAAGGCAGTTAACATAATTCAACAATATTCATAACAAATACTTTTAAAGAAAATAGAACAAGATGAATATTTCTTTAACACTGTTTAAACTGGGTGTATGTGTGTATATTTGTAATTGAAAGCTGGTATTATATTTAACAGTGAAACAGAAGAACATTCTGTTTAAAATGAAGATTAAAACAACATAAGGTACCTACCATCACCATTTTTATGTAACGTAATTTGGATTCTAGACCAGTGGTCAATAAACTGCTATGGGCCAAATGCCTGTTTTTGTAAATAAAATTGCATGGAACACAGGATCACCCATTTACCTACATACTGTCTATGCCTGCTTTCGTGCTGCAGTTGCAGAATTGAGTAGTTTTGGCAGAGGCTGTTTGTGATAAAGTTCATAATATTTACTGTCTGGCCCTTTATAGAAAAAATTTGCCCATCTCTGTTCTAGACAGTACAAGTAGAGAAAGCAAGGAATAAAAGATACAATTATTAAAAAGAGGAAGCAAAATTACCATTAATGGCAGAAGATACATCAGAAACCCAAGACAATCAATTGTACAGAAAACAGAAACAATAGGAGAATTCAACAAGATGGACGGTTGCAAAATAAATTTCTTTAAAAATAACAAAATTTCTATTTTAGAGCCTCTTGATGAAGGTGAAAAAGAGTGAAAAAGCTGGCTTAAAACTCAACATTTAAAAAACTAACATCATGCCATCTAGTCCTATCACTTCATGGCAAATAGATGGGGAAACAATGGAAACAGTGACAGACTTTATTTTGGGGGCTCCAAAATCACTGCAGACAGTGACTGCAGCCATGAAATTAAAAGACGCTTGCTCCTTGGAAGAAGAGCTATGACAAATGTAGACAGCATATTTAAAAGCAGAGATTACTTTGCCAACAAAGGTCTGTATAGTCAAAGCTATGGTTTTTCCAGTAGTCATTTATCGATGTGAGATTTGGACCATAAAGAAGGCTGAGCGCCAAAGAATTGATGCTTTTGCACTGTGGTGTTGGTGAAGACTCTTGAGAGTCCCCTGGACTGCAAGGAGATACAACCAGTCCATCCTAAAGGAAATCAAACCTGAATATCCATTGGAAGGACTGATGCTAAAGCTGAAACTCCAATACTTTGGCCATCTGATGCGAAGAGCTGACTCATTAGAAAAGACCTTGATGCTGGGAAAGATTGAAGGCGGGAGAAGGGGATGACAGAGGAC